>JAESVK010001014.1:245229-267947 GCA_017140935.1 Hamamelis virginiana
GCATAGAGGTTTTGAAGTATGTGGTTCCATTCTATATTATAGGGTGCATGGTTGCCATTTTTTGACTTGCCTTGACAATTGTTTTGGAACTCTTCTGTAGCTTCGAGCTTTAATACCACCATTTGCTAGATAACTATACTCTTAAAATTCCTCCTACGCATTTGTCTACATTCTCATGGGAGATGCTTTTCGCAATTGGTGAGTTGCCCAACAAAATTGCTGAAGATCCCTTTACAAAAGTAAATAACAAATAGCACATATCAAAAGTAATAAGTTGCCTCACTAATCCTAATCCAAGAAAAAATTCAAAACATTTCCAAAATTTTTCCAGACTCCTGATCACGTCTAGAGAAGCAAAGATTAATGAATGAGAAAACTGGGTGGTGCCTAAACCTTTTTTACTTCCTTTTTTTCTTGGACTAGAGTACTAGACTGTGATTTGTATGTGTTTTTGTGACTGGTCCATGTGGTGGAAATCCAAATGTTGGTTATATTCCTAGATCAATTTGATTAAAAACACTGTGATGACGGAAACTCTAATTTCCCTTCTGAATATGTTTAAAGAACTTTGATGATTTTTCTTTTAGAAAAACAAGATATTTTACTCTCAAAATAAATATATTTTTTTATGTTTGGTTGTCTTTAGATTTAGTTCATTGACTATCATCCAACTATGAGCTCAAATTTCAAGTTGAAATGGTTGAAGGTTTTTATTTGATAGTATGAATTTTGGATAGGAAAGGAGCAATGTGGACACCTGGCACCCTTTCCCAGTTCCTTTTTTATTTAAAAGATTGATGATCAAATAGGCAATATCTTGAACTATTTTAATAAAAACTCTTGTTCTATTTAATGATGAAATATTTAATGATGAAAAAGATTATCTCAATTCAAATACAAAGGCACCAGAGTCTACCGACTATATAAAAATTCAAACCTTTAATTATTGCTGTCCAGAATATGAAACCTTATAGCCTATAAGATGACGATGTTGACTTTTTGTTTATTTTCCTTTAAGGTTATTTACTTAATTTTATTTCAATATAAATTTGGTTCTATATTCTTGTGAACTTTTTATCTATCCTGGGTGAGTCTAGAATTGTGGTTGGTGGATGGACTGTTTGTCCTCCTTTTCAATATCTTGGAGTAGTGATATACTCAAAGTACTTTATTTCAACCTTCATTCGTACGACAAATCATACATTTGTTTATTTTATTTTATTTTACTGTTCTCAGTTTTCCACTTCCATTTTTTTTTTTCCCTTTCGTATAATTTTTCTTATGCAGTGCTTTCTCATTATATGCTTTGAAATAGTCTATCGATTATGTTTCAATTCATAAATGGAGTCTTTGGATCTAGGTCGATTTTATGCCTTTGAGAAAGCTCATAGGTTGGACCCCACTTCTAGTGGGCGTGGTGTGCGTCAATTCAAAACTGCGCTTCTTCAACGCTTAGAAAGGGTAAGTACTGTTATGCTCTCTCTTCATTTGAATGGCTTGATAAATTACTATTTTATTCAATTTCTCTTGAACTGTAGAGAAATATTTTTGTTTTGTGGAGTAAGAATTGTGCAATTAATTTATAACTATGCAGATTATTTATCTGTGGATGGATTTGAAGCCTTTGTTTTAATTCGTAACTTTTATCTCAATGGGGGTAAAGCATATTTGTTTTAGTTGAAGAAAATTTTCTGTGTCGTGGTGCTTATTCAAGACCAACTCTACCAAAGTTCCTGCCACTAAACATAGGAGGAGGAAGGAAAAGGATTACAATGAAGTTAGTTGTGGATGCTTTAATATACTATCAATTTAAACTGTGTTCATTGTTTCTTGTCTATTGTCAAGCCAAATCTCCATATTCTGTTTGTTTAGTGTAAACTGCAGAAAGAACAAAAATAGATTTGCGTAGCCAACCTTAAGTTTTTTGTATGAAGGTTTGTTGAGTTGTGTATTTCAACATTGAAATTCAATGTTTTCGATGTAATAAATTGGAATTGTTCAGCTTCCCAGAAGCTGTAAGTTTATAATTAGGGTGTCTTTCTTCCTTTGAAGCTATGTTCAGGCATACCCTTGAGATGTTAGTGAACTAGCTTTATGATGAAGCATGAACTGGTAACTATCTCAACCCTTAATTGTTTGCTAAAAGATATAGTTCATTACAATTTTTTATTTTCTTAATTGTATTGAAGAGGTGTACACCCTTGTCTAGAACTGTGTCTTTGTTGTTCAAATTCATCCAGCTGACAATAACTGATATTTTGGTTGACTACTACCAATAAGAATTATTTCTGAAACAACACTTATTAATGTTAATGCAGTACTGCAATAGTGATTTGTATTGTTTGTTGTTGTCTCTGGTTAGTTTTTAGTGTTTCTTAAGGGGTCTGTGCTTAAGTTTTTCAGGAGAATGATCCGACATTGATGGGAAGGGTTAAGAAAAGTGATGCACGTGAAATGCAGAGCTTTTATCAACATTACTACAAAAAGTATATTCAAGCTTTGCAAAATGCTGCTGATAAAGCTGATCGGTGAGTTCCCTGGGAGATTTTGTATGGTATGCTTGGAACTTGTTACTGTTGTTCTATTTGACAATAATTTTCTTTATTTATTCAGTGCACAGCTTACCAAAGCATACCAAACTGCTAATGTTCTCTTTGAGGTTTTGAAGGCTGTTAATCTTACACAATCTATGGAAGTTGATCGCGAGGTGAAACTAAATTACATTTCTTGACTTGTAATCTTTGAGGCTATATTTAACACTTCATCTGATGTGAATTTCTGTGGATAACCATCAAGTTAAAGACTTTCACTGTCTATTAGCTGTTAGTTTGCATATATGATTAATGTCATAATGGTTGACATTTATATAGATATTGGAAACTCATGATAAAGTAGCAGAAAAGACAGAGATTTATGTCCCTTACAATATTCTTCCTCTTGACCCTGATAGTGCAAATCAGGCAATTATGAGATATCCAGAGGTTTTCTTCCAACTTGCACACTTGTCTGAACCTTGATGTATTTCTCTCATTTTCACTTTATACTTTTTGTAATTACCATTAAAATAATTATGTTGGATATTTTGATTTGCAGATTCAAGCCGCCGTTGTTGCTCTTCGTAACACCAGGGGCCTTCCATGGCCCAAGGATTACAAGAAGAAAAAGGATGAAGATATTCTGGACTGGCTTCAGGCAATGTTTGGATTTCAGGTGAGTAGTCTAACTAGTTCTTAGATGACTGTGTTTGAAATATGCTGCTTGAAAATATTGAAGAGCTACTTGTGTTGGTTTTCTTTGCCCATGGTCTTTCATTATATGTTAACTAATTTGCAGAAGGATAACGTGGCAAATCAAAGGGAGCACCTGATTTTATTACTTGCAAATGTGCACATACGGCAGTTTCCAAAGCCCGATCAACAACCTAAGGTTTGTTCTTCATATGTTTACTTTGTCTTCGAGAATACACTTTTGTTTTTCTTAGTCTGTTCTCCCCTTGACAAGAGAGAACGAGATGGGGAAACCGAACTCTAAGAGAAGGACAACTCCAGAGCTAGAGCTTAGGCTCCTTGTAAATTATTTTTGTTTTCATATTTGTAGATTGATTCATTGTTGTTTAAAAATATTATTTTGAAATCCTCTTTGTTTTTGTTTTTTTTTTTTTGGTTTTTTTTTTTAAAATACAAATCAACCCTTGACGTACCTCTAAGTATTCCCCAAGAATACCCCAACTATAATTAACATTATTAATTATATTTTCTAATAATTGCGGAGCGTGTTCGATTTGCATTCTCGGGTATTTGACACGTATTGTATCTTTTACGGACGGGTACGGTTTGGGATATGGTGGAGGATTTGAAGTATCTGTGTTCATTGGTGGTTGGTAATGGGTGAGACCTTGTATCTTTTCTTCAAGACAAGAAGATGTATGGTGTGGCATGCTTACCACCATTTCTTCTGTTACCATCACCACCTCATCCACTGCTACCACCACAGATCCATATCACCGCCATGATTGCCTCCTCCCACTGCCAACACCATCATCATCACCAGGTTTCCTCCACCATACCACATTCCACAAGCATCACCACTAGCATTGCAACTAAAATTGTCGCTACAATCTCCCCCATTTCAATTCCAATTTCATCACTACTGCCTTTCTCCACTTATTTAAAAGTAAAAAAAATGAGTAATCTTCCTGCAAAAATTAATTGGGAAATTTGGATTTTTAGATCATACAAGATTAGCTCTTCTTCATTAATTTAGATTTTTAAGATGTTCCTTTGTAAATTTTTTTACTATATATGAGTTCTCTGAAATTTTTGAACTCGTGTATTGTTTTTCTGAGCACCGAAAATGTTATTGGAACCTTAAGCATTCAGAGACAGATCTGTTATCTTCAAATGAAAGTTCTATTTCCATAACCAATAAAACACTATTTTATTTTTACAGTATTGGAAAGTGAAGTAGGTCTAGATGAGTCCATATATATGGATGTATGTGTAGAATCCTTTTATCTGCCTCTGACATATTTGTGCACAATTTTTGTTGCTTAGTTGGATGAACGTGCACTGACAGAGGTGATGAAGAAACTTTTCAAGAACTACAAAAAATGGTGCAAATATTTGGATCGCAAAAGTAGTCTTTGGTGAGGCTTCTCATACTATTACAGTTGATTAAAATAATAGAAGTTCACTTCCCGACTAGATCCTTTCAACTTAGGAGGATCTGTTTATCTGTTAAACCAATCAGAATGGTCAGAGCTAGGGTGTGTGTGTGGCCAACATGGATATGGGTCATGATACGTGTCGGTGTTTGACATGGTTATGAGGTGTGACATGATTATAATTGTTGGGATGATAAAATTTTGGTTTTGGAAATGTCTATGAGGTGTCTGACACGGCAAAAAGTATATAAATAGACTTGTAGTCTTTTGTATGGGCTAGTTCTAAGTGAAGTTCTATTTTCCAATTTAAACTCCAGCCTGTTATACTGTTGTGATTCCTTGTGGTGCTTTATAACTGCAGGTTACCGACTATACAGCAGGAAGTTCAGCAACGTAAACTCTTGTACATGGGTCTATATCTTCTAATATGGGGCGAAGCTGCAAACTTAAGATTCATGCCAGAATGCCTTTGCTATATTTATCATCATGTATGCGATTAGATTTCTCTTCTTCCTATGACAGCATATACTCGTGTGGTGATGTTATACTATTTTAGGGACTATAGCTTCTTCTTAGATATGCTTCAAAATATCTGGATGAGCCCGCTGCTCCCTCCCCATTCTCTTTCTCCATGTTATCATTGAAATTTCCTACTTTAACCTGTAATATTTTCAGAAGTGAATGGTACTTGGTTCCTAGGGTTGATGCCGTATTTATCTATGGAATCAATATTATGCTACGTTATTCTCTTATTTTTTTTGGTTTTGATTAGATTATTTTTTGGTCACATGGTATACACTGGTAGGGTTAGTTGTTAGTCAATTAGCAGGACACCACAACACGGGAATTGTGGGGTTCATGGGGATACAAGTCCACCACTTAAAACAAATCACCACAAACTTGCCAAAGGCGAGCTTCAAATCCATGACTTCTTACACGAGTCATGGTCCCTGGCCAACTGGCCCAGTTGATTTGGTTCTGATTAGATTGGCTCTCTTTTTTTTTTTTCCTGATATGGTTGCGGGGTTATATGTGATGCAACCCAATTAGCATTAGTATTTTCATATTTTGTTGTTGATTGTTATTTTCCCTTTGTGACAGCTATGTAACTCTAATGCCTCTTATATCAGTTTGTTAGCTTTAGTTAGAAGGCTACAAGTAGGTGGCTAGAGAGCTAGAGAGTCAGTTTTATGTCTTTTTTATAATTTTCCCGATCTGTTTAGATCAGAAACAGAGTAGAAATCCTCTGTTCTTGCTGTTCTTCTGTATTTTCAGCATTGTTGTCCAGATTTAATGCCAGTTCTCATGATTTCTTTACGATTCTAATTTTTTATTCACACCATTTAGTATCAGAGCATAGTTTTTGGTCCAATATTCTCACCGATTTGATCCTTTTTGTCGATAGTTCGGGTTTTTGTGGTGAGTGAGGGAGGTGAATTATTTGAGTTAGTGACGTTTGATTTAATGGGATGGCAAAAGGGTGTTTCAGAGGGGAATGGGAGCCTCTTTCCACTCATTGTTGGGCCTTTTTTTAGCTACAAGGCTATTAATGAGTCTACAATTTGATTCCATTCCGCACTCTTTGATTCTGGCCAAACAAACGGGGCCTTATGTGGATGATTACAACCATATGTGGATGATTTTGAAGAAGTACAACCGATTGATGATAAACAAGTAAAGTGCCATCATAATCAATCCTTAAGTGAAGAACAAGATGATAACATTGAAGAAAGTGAGGATGAACACTAGGAGTTAGCAATGGGTAAAATGGGGGCTACCAGTTAAGTAGTTGATGAGAATGGAAGCCTAGATGATCTTAGTGATAGAGGGATATGGGAGACAGGGATACGGACAAAGATGGAGCATTTGTATATTCTACATGATTATAATTTGATGGGATTTTGTATGTGGCAGCATTTGTGAAGAGTATTTATGTTTAGAAGAGGCTTAAGATCTTCAAGACACTTGATGGGCTATTTGAATGGCTAATTTTGATTGGTACTATATTTGGCAGCTGAAACTTGAGGACAAGTTTCTTTATGAGGGTGGAGTTTGATGCAACACATTTAGTATTAGTATTTTCAAATTTTGTTGTTAATTGTTATTTTTCTTTTTAACGGCTATTAACTTTAATATCTCTCATATTAGTTAGTTAGCTTTAGTTAGAAGGCGATAAATAGGTGGTTAGTGAGTCAGTTTTACGACATTTGTATACTTTTCCAGATCTGTTTAGATAAAAAATGATGTAGAAAACTTCTGTTCTTGCTGTTCTTTTGTATTTTCATCATTTATCTTTAGATTTAATGCAAATTCCCATGATTGTGTTGTGATCTGATTTTTTATTCACATTAATATATTAGTTCGGTATGGCTATTTTGAGCCACTTATGTCCAACTCTATGGGATTGTTAACTTTTTTGTTAAACTATAGTGCAATTACAGGAAAATAATATGGTGATAAATTTATATTCATGATTTCCTCTTACAATTTGGTCATATGTCCCGGAATATGTGTTTTCTTGGGATATTTTCAGCCTCTTGTGAATATTGAATGTATCTTGGTTCTTATTTCGTTTTCTTCTTGTAGATGGCATTTGAACTGTATGGTATGCTAGCTGGAAATGTTAGTCCCATGACAGGTGAGAATGTGAAGCCTGCATATGGAGGTGAAGAGGAGGCTTTCTTAGGGAAAGTTGTTACTCCTATTTATGAAGTGATTGCGAAGGTGCTGGATGCAATTCTTTTTCTGAAAGTCTATTGCATTCGAGTTTTGTGTTTCCTTCACTGTTTTATTGCATTTGATTGTCATAATTGTGTTTCTGTACAGGAAGCTGAAAGGAGCAAAAGAGGACAATCAAAGCATTCCAAGCATTCCCAATGGAGGAACTATGATGATTTAAATGAATACTTTTGGTACAATTATTTATTTGTTTAGTTTTATTCCTTTTCATTTTAATGTTTATTTCCATAATTAATTTACCCTTGTTAAATTATAGGTCAGCAGACTGTTTCCGGTTAGGTTGGCCAATGCGTGCAGATGCTGATTTCTTTTGTCCTCGTAGTGAACAGCTCCACGTTGAAAAAAATGGGGTAAGCTAGTTATGAATGTGCTTTCTCCCTTGTTTCTTTCTTTCCTTTTTCCCAATATGGGCTGGGTAGTCCCTTTACTAGTGAAAGATATATAAAAATTGTTTTTCTTGGGAATATCCAGGTTTCTTATGTTCTACTGCATCGATACTTCAATTAGCATAGAGTTTTTTATATATAAGGTTGTAACTGATTGTATCCTGGACACTTCTGGAAGTTGGACTACTACGAATTTTAGTATTTGTAAAATTATCCATGGAAGCTGTAAACTTGCATATTTTTCGAGTGGAACATAGCCTTTTTGTGGCTAATACTGTAGAAATTTTGGTGAATGTAAATGTGAACCTCACTTTAGCTGTGATTTTTTGTTTTCATGTGCCTCCTTTATTGTGAGGATGGGCACTGAGAAGATGAGGGTGACCTCTTTCTTTTTGAACATGTTGCTTCTTTCTTGTGTAGAATATGAGTTATTCAATGTTATCTTGGTTCTGATGATAAGGGTGGTTGATCTTCTGCATTGTAGTAGATAATTTCGTCCCTGTTCTTTTGGTGTGCTACTTAGATAGAGTTTTGGGATTGTTGGGGGTTGTCCTTTATAATTTCTTGTCATGAATAATACTTTGGTTTAAATCTATTGCTTCTCTCTCTTCTCGCTTTGTTGTCCTTTTCTGGGTTTGTTCATATTTTGTTGTTTCCTACTTCACTGTTCATTCTGATTACTGTGCCATTCACATCACTATTGTTCTGTCATCATGACTTATTGTATTTTGTAAATATTTTCACATTTTGGTACTTTTGTGTTTTCCTCTTTTGTCTCCACCATGTCATTGCATCGATGAGAACACTATACATTCCTGTGCTGAACCTGACAATCAATCTCCAAATTGTTTTCTACAAATTTTTGGAGCTACAAGCTTGGTGCATGTTATTTTTCTTTTCTATTAGTTGTTAAATTGTAATGTCCATTAATTATCTGATTGCAAGGAATTCAACACTTCTTTTTGTTGAAGGTAATGAATGCGGATTAGTTTGAAAGAAATCTTTCTTGCCAATGAATCCTTAATTATAAGGTGGATTTTTTATGATATTCAGGATAACAAGCCAGTTTCTATAGATCGGTGGATGGCGAAAGTTAATTTTGTTGAGATACGTTCATTTTGGCATATTTTCAGAAGCTTTGACAGGATGTGGAGCTTTTTTGTCTTGTGCTTACAGGTAAATGTCTTTTCCTTCCATGCCCTTGGTTTCTCCACATCTTTTTGGTTTTTATCTTAAGACATGATGCTGAAATTGGTTTGTTCTTTTAAGGCTATGATCATTGTTGCTTGGAATGGTTCGGGGCAACCAAGTTCAATCTTTAGTTCTAATGTTTTCAAGAAAGTATTGAGTGTCTTTATAACTGCTGCAATATTGAAGCTTGGGCAAGGTAAGTAAAGAAGGTTGATCTCACTAGTTGTATCATATTTTTGTTATGTTTGATCTAATAGGTTCTCGGATGCTTTTCAATTGAATAACGTAATGTGTGTGAAACTTGTACAAAAATGGAGAAGGGAGCCCCTATTTTTTTTTTTTTTTTTTTAATTTCCAAGTGGAAAATAGAATAGTATTATCATTCTTAGAGATGCATGTGATCACTGATGGTATTCTTAGTTCATGAAAGATAAATGGTAATTTTTTGTGCTTGTGCAGCTGTCCTCGATGTAATCCTCAGTTGGAAAGCAAGGCAGAGCATGTCACTCCATGTTAAGCTAAGATACATTTTAAAGGTTGTTTCAGCTGCTGCATGGGTGGTAGTTCTACCCGTTACCTATGCTTATTTTTTGGAGAATCCTCCTGGATTTGCTCAAACCATTAAAAGTTGGTTTGGAAATAGTTCAAATTCACCCTCCTTGTTTATTTTGGCCGTCGTTATCTACTTGTCACCAAACATGCTAGCTGCAATTTTGTTTCTTTTCCCCTTCATTCGTCGATTCCTTGAGGGATCAAACTATAGGATTGTGATGCTCATGATGTGGTGGTCGCAGGTATGCAAAATGTTTTTCTCATCATTCATGCATTTATTATTATTTTTTTTTCTGGTAGCACAAGTGTTTTTATGTTGATATGCTGAAAAACTAGAACTCATCCAACTCGGTATGCATGTATATATTATATTTCATTATGGTATCTTGCAGCCTCGGCTCTATGTTGGGAGGGGGATGCATGAGAGCACGTTCTCTCTTTTCAAGTAAGAATGTAGTGTTCAAAAAATGGAGAGAACTGCCAACTTGAATAAAATATTTTACAGCCTTTGATGTTTAATTTTTTTTTTTTTATTCAATGCTTTCAGGTACACAATGTTTTGGGTTCTTCTACTAATAACAAAGTTGGCATTCAGTTACTATATAGAGGTGTGTCTCTTTAACATTCTACAAATTCAATTTGCTTTGATCTACTACAAATTATAACATAAATCAACTATAAACACGAAATTTTGCTAATGCATGGTGCAATGAGAGTGCTATCAATATTTCTAAAAGTCCCATTAAGCATTCTTGGACTAAGCACATGGACATTAGGTATCATTTTATTAGGGAACTAGTTGAAGATAGAGGGTTTCATATGTGCAATATGTCCCTACTAAAAGTCAATTAGCTGATATTTTTACAAAATCTCAAGATGGTCTGAGGTTGGGGTACCTTAGAAGATCTATGGGGGTTTGTTCTATTGACTGAGATACTAGGTAGACAAGCCCTAGGATAATACTTTCTTGAATAGCATCTCCTAGGCTTTTGTAGATTGTATAATAGGTTTAGGTACATATATATATAAAAAGATCCAAAAAGATTTTCAATGTATTGTTTTTTTTCGTGAGTTTGACCTGTTAGTTCAGTGTTTTCATATGCTAAATGTCGAAACTATTGAGTACAAATTAATCTTCATGTGGGAATTGGCCTATATTGAATTAGATTACTATTCTAATATAGGGTTGATTTCATAGATTATTCATAGATGGTTCAATCTAGCCGCAGCAATGCCTATGAGAGGATTTGACTAACTGTCGTTGTTTTACTAATTAATAAAGTTCTACAACTGATCGTGCTGCTTTTTGGGCGTTGATACCTCTTTGGTCTTTAGTAGGTGTTTAATGCAATCAGATGAGTGTTAAAGCGATTACAGACAGATAAATGGAACTTAAAGGTAGTGATTGATTATGGACTAGGAAGGCTCGCAAATTAGAAGATTGAGTGGATACACCAAATTGATTTTTGGCGAGTGCTCAACGTATCATATTTTTAGGGCATATAAAAATCCACGCAAGGTTTAACTTGCCAATCATATATGTTACTATAGAAATTGTAGTGGGATGATGCTTCGGCCTCAGGTGCATTTCTTTTCCATGTGATTGCTGTAGAACTAGAAATGAATGTAGCTAAAAGCTGGAGGTATGGCCAGTATCAGACAAAATTGTTAGGACTGTTGAAATGGTTTGGCCATATGCCACGAAGACCTGTGGTTGCAATAATGAGCGGTGACTGATTCGATTTAAGTTGAAGGTGTGAAATGGACAAGGGATAGACCTGAATGACATAGGTTGAGGTTAGTATGGTAGTGACAAAACTGGATTTGTGGGAGGGACTCTAAATTATTGGATAATGCTTTCTAGTGTTGTTTGGCTTCTAAATTTTACTGAACTTGTTCTAAATTTGGATGGAATTTCAACTATTTTTGTTTAAGCTGTTAGATTTAATTCAACTTTACTTGTTTTTACAATCCTTGTTTTTTTTTTTGTTGTTGCAGATAAAGCCTCTAGTAGGTCCAACAAAAGCTATCATGAGTGTTCGCATAACTACTTTCCAATGGCATGAATTTTTTCCCCGTGGTAATAAACATGAATTAGTTAGACATACTTTTAATATTTAATGCATCAAGAATGGTTTATTATCTGTTTAATGCTTTGCAGCGAAGAACAATATTGGCGTTGTGATTGCACTCTGGGCTCCTATTATTCTTGTATGGGTTTTGCTTGTTTTATTACTCATATCTATGTTTTATTTAGCCTACTGTAGTATTAGATCTTACACAACTACTTTTTCTAGGTGTATTTTATGGATACCCAGATTTGGTATGCAATATTCTCCACATTATTTGGAGGTATCTACGGTGCATTCCGTCGACTTGGCGAGGTTAGCGAATTTTCTTATCCTCACTCAATGAAATCTGTTTCTGCAATTTGCTTCTTGTTCACCTCAATTTTCTTCTTTTTGCTAATTGATTAAGACGAGGTTTTTTCTTAGTGCTGGATATTGTCATGTAGCTAATGTTGCAGTAGTTAGGAATTCACTAGCTTCCTTTTTCTCCTATGGAGTAGTTATGATAATGTCTTTTGTCTTCCATAAAATCCTTCTAATTTATTCCACCTTCAGACGAACAAGGTTGAGAAATATATGAGTTGATTTGATGATTCGGATTTCACCTATTCAATATAAACGGTCCATTTTTGTAGTGACTGGAATTGAATTGAAAGTTGACAATCTTGGCTGCTCTATTCCGTTCCTATAAATTTAAAGGTTCTGTGCTATTTTTTCCCCCTCTTCTTTGTCTTCTTTTTCTTTTGAAAATAGTAATATTAAAATACTCAACTATATAACTGTCCATATATAAAAATAATTGATAATAACCAACTCAATCAATCAAAAAAGGAATGTATAGTGTTTGCTTTTAATATCGTTATGTCACTTCTATGGTTCCATTGCCTGGTTCTTACTCAATTTACCTCTTTGATCATCATACTGGCTCTATTATTTATATGTTTTCTCCGTTCTTTTTTTTTTTGTTTTTTTGGCGTTGGATCCAATTCTCCAGTGCTGCATCATCTGTTCAAATCTCCTTAGCACGATTTGATTCTGTAAACCAATTATTATGCATTCAGTTTTATCTACATCTATGATATCAATAATATATAAGGTGATTCTATCGTTGACTGATTGTGATCTGTGTCCTTAATTATTATGCATTTTTTTATTTTTTGTGATGGTTTTGATGCTAGTGGCTTAATGTGGTATTTGACTGGTGCTATAATTTATTGGTCATTACGTGCATCTAGTCCGTAAATGGTCTTATTCCCAAACAAGTGTAGATCTTAATAGTATTTCTTTCCACTTATTAATAAGAGTATTCTATTAATTAAAATTTGTGGTAGTCATTTTTTTTTTTTAGTCCGCCATGATGAAATGTATCATCAATTGACATAATAATATGACCATTTCTTACATCTGCACCTGAGTACCTCTGAACGGCCAGATCCACAAGCACCTGATCTTAAGCAGTACTATCAAAGGAAAATCCTATCAGGTCAATAGAAGTAACCTCACCCTGTAACTCACGCCATGCATTATTGTCCTCCCAAGTCCCCATAACTCACTCTCTTGGCTGGTTGAATTTTCTGATGATCATTAGCTAAAAATAGACGACAACATTAATGAATTGCAGTTGTGCAATTCTGTAATAGAAAGATCCTCTAAACTCCAACCTGGTTTTACCTTTAGCAAGATTGTCCGAACCTCATTCTTGTTACACGCGATTGAATATTCACATTCAAACTTGACGTTTTATTACTCACTGGATATTTTGGCTTGAAAGCATTTAAAAGGTTTTGGTTAGAGAGTCCTGGCATTTTTCTTTTCTAGGCTACAGAAATGAAACAATTCCTCTGCTTCAATCCCAAAATTGCGTTTCTTAGTATTTTGCTTCAAATATTTAAAACAAACCGCCATATATTTATTTTTTTAAATAAAATTCCAAAGCACAATTTTTTTGTCAGCGGCAGATGACATCCTAGTAAGAAGACAAAAAAATACACTTATATATATGTATATATATATAGAGAGAGAGCGGTGGGCATACTTTTAAAATTTTTGTTATTCTTGCTTTTCAATATGGAAATCTTTTAGACCAACAGAGAAGGAATTATTTTATCGTCCTGGTGCCCTAGTGTTTGTTTTTTGCTTTAACTTCTTCTTACATTTCCAGATTCGAACATTAGGAATGCTAAGATCTCGATTTCAATCGTTGCCTGGTGCTTTCAATGCCTGTTTGATTCCAGAGGAAAAGGGCGAGCCAGTTAAGAGGAAAGGATTGAAGGCCACCTTGTCTCGCAACTTTGCTGTGGTTAGCTTCTTCTATGATTAATATTTTTAAATCAATAGCCTATTCAGTGGATTGGTGGTGTTGTGATTGAAAATTGAGAAAAAGCTCTCACCTTGATATTTATCTGGCTGTTGTTGTAGATCCCATCAAACAAAGAGCAAGAATCAGCAAGGTTTGCTCAGCTGTGGAACAAAATAATCAGTAGTTTTAGGGAGGAGGATCTTATAAGTAACAGGTAATACTTAAAGTGCTGCTAAGGATCATACATTCTTAAATCAAGTTCCTTTAAAGCTTGTTGATTCCTCTGACATTGCTTTATTAGTCCGGGATGTTTCTGAAAGTTTGTCTGTATTGTTCTTCTGTAGTATGCTGAGATTGTTTAATTTTCAGGGAGATGGACCTATTACTTGTTCCATATTGGGCTGACCGTGATTTGGACCTTATACAGTGGCCTCCATTTTTACTTGCTAGCAAGGTTTGTCTTCACTATTATTTTCTTTGTAACTTTGCAAATTCTAGATGCCCATGTATCCATTCTGTATTTTATCAAGAAACAAATTTAAAAAATATATCCATGTTGTGTCTTCTTTATAGATCCCAATAGCACTAGACATGGCTAAAGACAGCAATGGTAAGGATCGAGAACTGAAAAAAAGGATTGAGTCCGATAACTACATGTCTTGTGCCGTTCGTGAATGCTATGCTCAATTTAGGAACATTATTAAGTTCTTGGTTCAAGGGGACCACGAAAAGGAGTAAGTTTGGTTACACTTTATAAATGTAACTAGAGAACAAAAAATATATATTTTCTATTTTACTTCAGGTACAGCCTCCTGTTTCCTGATGGTTTTTTATGTGCTTGTCCGATTGGGATTTTCAGGGTTATAAATGCTATATTTACTGAAGTTGACAAACGCATTGATGGCGGCAAGCTTATTAGTGAATTCAATATGAGTGCTCTCCCTAGCCTCTATGAGCACTTTGTTAAGCTTATCAAATGTTTGGTAAATATATACAATTCAATGTAATATCACTTTTAATTGTTTATGTAACTGTTGAAATGGGTTAACTTGACGTCCTAATCTAGCACTTGGATTTTTACAGTTAGCAAACAAACAGGAGGAAAGGGATCAAGTTGTGATTCTTTTCCAGGACATGCTGGAGGTCGTCACGAGAGACATGATGGATGATGATGTATCCAGGTGAAGAATTTAATGCGTTTACTTTGTAAAATATATCAACATCCTAAAGCCTTTCTTAATGTCACTCATTTTTTGAACAGTTTCGTAGATTCGTTCCATGGTGGATCAGGGCATGAGGGTATGAGACCTCTTGATCAACAATATCAGTTATTTGCATCTTCTGGAGCAATCAGATTTCCAATTGTTCCTGAAACAGAAGCTTGGAAGGAGAAGGTGTGTTCATTGGTAGAGATAAATCATAATAAAAATTTCATTTCACTTTTCTATTATTGCCTAATGCCTACCATACTTTGTACTTTCCACATTTGCAGATCAAACGGCTTTATCTATTGCTTACTGTGAAGGAGTCTGCGATGGATGTACCATCCAACTTAGAAGCTAGAAGGCGTATTTCTTTCTTCTCAAATTCTTTGTTTATGAACATGCCCACAGCTCCGAAAGTTCGCAATATGCTTTCTTTCTCGTAAGCTTTTGATCTGAGTTAATTTTATCAGTGGCATTTCATTTTGCATTTCCTATAGGTTGTTTGTGTGGGCATAAGTAGCAGAAATTCACTCCTGATCTTCTGGATCTCACTCCTTTCTCCAACTTTTCCTTGGTATTGTCCATATTTAAAATGATGGCAGAAGTGATAGCTTTATATATGGGTTTTGATTGTTGTATTTGTCAGCCTCCAAGTTGATATGTATTGGGTGTATTCGCCATCGTGTAATGGGAATTTGATGTAGGATGATGCAATCTTATGTAGTAGTAAAATTAGATGTGCTTGTTATTTTCTTTTTGTAACAGCCATGCATCTTTAGAGTTGCATAGTTTAGTTAGTTAATCTTTTTTGTTGGCTAGATTCTCTAGAAATAGAGAGAGAGAGAGAGAGAGAGAGAGAGAGAGAGAGAGAGAGAGAGAGAGATTTGAGATTTTTTTTCTAAATGATTTCAGAGATCTGCAACATCAGATTTTAGAGCTTCAGCAGTTCTTGTGAATTCCAGCATTGTTCTTCATTGATTGATCAATTTCTTCTCATTCTTATTGATCTAAATTTCAGTTTTCATCAATTCTTTACTTCAATCTCTCTAGCATGTTGCACTCCATAGTTTGCACTTGATATTGTCCTTGATGTTGCACTGAAGCATACATGGAAAAGCAGTGAAGAGCTGTCAGATTTTGATTTGCCTGTCATGGCTGTCATAATATGCTTGTGGCACTAGCGGATCCACATGCTAGTGTAGCAGTCCCTAAATTTCCATTGTGCCTGTATTGGTTCTTCCTCTCTTGTGCACATAGAATGACATATTGAGTGTGACATAGTTTACTTCAACACCCTCGCTGTAATTCGGTTCAGTTATATTAATACATAGTTCAACCACGACTTGGCTGCATGAAAATGAAATTAAACTCCCCCCCCACCCCCCACCCCAACCCACCTCCAAAAAATTAAAAAATATATTGTACAGAGTTCGTACTTCAGTACCAATATGTTACCTGCTGGTGTGATACTCAAGTTACCTGGATTGCTAGATAAGTTTGCAATGCTGCTCTTTTTTGTCAGTGGAGTTCCAAATGACTCCTCTTTATCTTAAAACATTAACAACTGAACAGATTTAGTAGATATTTATCAGTTAGTGTTATTTTTCTAAATAAATTGTAGGTCTGGTTTAAAATATCTAAAAATTGCGGAATATCTGATCCTTTATATTGTATGATGCTGTTACTCTATCTATATTTTTCATATGCGGTGGGCATACTGTCACTTTTTATTTGTATACCAGCAGAAGTTATTTATGCAACTTGAGAATCTGACTAGAAAGCTCAAAGTCAGAGAATAATAGTTGTAAATCTTCTATTTTTATTTTTATCATTTCAGAGTAGCCAATATTAGAGTTCTTTATTTTCCCAAGGAAAACTAATCATACAGGTTCTTGGGGCACTTCTCTTGTAGTTGCGTTTTAGTGTTATTTATTTTCATTTTCCTGACAGTATTTGGATTGATGCAAATTTAAGTAAGAACATGCCTTTCAGTTGATTTTGTTTGCTAAATAAATTTTTTAACATAATAATAACTAATAATAACTTCTTTTGTAGTGTTTTAACGCCTTACTATACCGAAGAGGTTCTCTTCTCCTTACGTGATCTGGATGAGCCGAATGAAGATGGTGTTTCCATTCTCTTTTACTTGCAAAAAATTTTTCCAGGTTTGTTTTTTGCTCTTGTTGATTACTAGATTGCATACTATTAATTGTAAGAAATAATTTTCTGTCGATGTTAATTTGGTCAATAATAACATACAGATGAATGGACCAACTTTCTTGAGCGAGTGGACTGCAAGAATGAAGAAGAACTTAAAGATTTTGAATATCCTGAATTAGAAGTAGATCTTCGTCTTTGGGCGTCATATAGAGGCCAAACTTTGACCAAAACTGGTATAATATTGGTGTTTTTTTTTTTTTTTTTTTTTTTTTGTCCTGAACTGCACCGGTATCTTTTTATCTTGATATTTCCTCCTGACTTTACAATTGACAAATGCATTATTACAAACACCAGTGAGAGGTATGATGTACTATCGGAAAGCTTTGGAGCTTCAGGCCTTCCTTGACATGGCCAAACATGATGGTACTTTACATTCTCTTCTTATGAAATTATTGTATCAATAGAATTTACTTCTGTATTTGTTACCTGACTTGATTATTTCCCTTGGTTAGATTTAATGGAAGGCTATAAGGCTGTTGAATTAAATACCGAGGATCACTCAAAAGGGGACAGGTCACTGTGGGCACAATGTCAAGCACTAGCTGACATGAAGTTCACACACGTGGTATCGTGCCAGAAATATGGGATTCACAAGCGATCTGGTGATCCTCGTGCACAAGACATTTTAAGGCTTATGACAACGTATGTCTCCGAGTTTAGTTTCTTGTTGATCTGCATGTTGTTGTGAACATAGAATCAGTGGATATATTTGCTTGTGGCAGATACCCATCTCTCCGTGTAGCATACATTGATGAGGTTGAAGAACCTAACAAAGACAGATCCAAAAAGATCGATCAGAAGGTTTATTATTCTGCTCTCGTGAAGGCTGCCTTACCGAAGTCCATTAATTCCTCGGAGCCAGTACAAAATTTAGACCAGGTAAAGTTAAATTTGTTTTGATACTCTTCTTAACAGCTGTTTGGCAAAGCAAAAAACTGGACCCAATAGTAATTAGTTTTGCTCCAATTTACTTGGACAAGTGTTTGGTAAATCCTTTGAGCAAAAAAAAGAAAAAGAAGAAGAAAATCAGAATTCTTCTGTTTGAATTTTAGTCAAAATGTGGTCACTTCTATTCTAACTTGTAGGTGCTTTTAAGGAACCCAGTTTTCTGCTCTTTTAAAATATTATAAAAAACATTGGAAGCTCTCTTTTTCTAACCCCAGAGAGTTCCTTCACCATTCATCATTTCCTTCCCATCAACAATCGTGGGTGTTTAAGGAGTAAACGGGTTTTAAGAACATAAAATAACTTTGAGATTCTTTGATTTTTTATCCTTTTATCTTTTAATCTTTAGAAGAAGAAGCAGAATCTCAAAAGTTATTTTATGTTCTTCTTTTCTTCCTCCTCCTTTTCTACTCCTTCTCAAGAGTTTTAGATGACTAAGGTTTATGGTCATTGTTATTGTCATCTTCTTTGTTAGTTTTTTATTGTCTTTCTTCATCTTCCTTGTAGAAGTCTCACCTAGAACTCATCTATGAAAATTCGCAATTTCGTGATATTCTTGCTTCGTGCCCACCTCTCATAAGTCATTGCCTGATGTTTTTGCTGCAAAGACATAAATGACATAGGCTAGGGCGGTCCTATATCTACTCAACTTTTATGAATTTGGTTTCAAAAAAATGCTATTCTATGAAAATCAATTTTTTTTTTTTTATTTACTATTTTATTGTTGCGGTTGTTGCTGTCATCAAGTAGAAACAAATTAGTTCTCAAGTAACAATAACCGTGTCATTGACACCTGTTTTGTTTAAATGAATATTTTCTCCTCTCACGTGACCATGTGAATGGATTAGCATAAGATCAAAGCACAACCTAGATTTTGACAAACAACTTGTAGACTAGAACTAGTTGGGGTTTGAATATGCCTTTACATGAACTAGAAAGCTGAGTTGGATCGGACCCTAACATTTCTAAATTCCAAGACTTCCAAACAAGCCCTTAAATTCGAATGTCGATGGTAATTTTTTTTTTCTTGTAGCAATACTTAGTAAAATTTTCTTTGGAAACTTGTTTTAAGAACAGATTTGACCCTTGAATGTCCATAGAATTTTTTATTTATTTTTTTGAATTGTTTTTTGCATTAGGTAATGAATTAGTGCTGAAAGAACTTTTTTGCCCTTTCATCCCCTGTGCTAAAGGAACTTTGATATGCAGAAGATGGAGTCATCTCAATGAGGGATCATCAAATGTCCACAGCAATGATTGTATCTTGAAGTGTTTTTGTTGACATAAAATAAGTAGGAAGGCTCACTAATGTGCTTCAGAACAAAGTAATCTTACTTTTTTTGGACAGATATCCTCATTTCCACCCACACAACCTCCTCTCAAAACTCTCTGTCATCAGATCCCACGCTGCCATAGAGTTGATGGGGGCACCCAATGGGAGTCCTAAATAAATAGAAGGTAGACACTTCACACCCAAGAACATCCACTTCTAGAATCTTCTCGCCTCTCATCATATTAATCGTTAAACCTGAAACTGCTTCGAGGCATACAAACATACATCTCATATATTGCAGCTGACCAATACTCAGTTTGCAAAAAATAAGCTCATCATCTGCATAGAGAAGAAGGTGGGAGTTATAAGCCCTCTCCCACCACTACCTCTCTTCATCACAAAAGCTTATAAAAAAATCTCGGCCACAACCTTGTGAATAAGTTTAGTAAGGGTCCCCACCACAATAATGAACAAGAAGGGGGTAAGTGATCATCTTGTCAACTGCCTTAGTGCTAGCCAAAAAACCATAGGGTTTACCATTAATCGATGCATAGAATAGAATAACTCAATGCATAGAATAGAATAAACACAAATCCATCTTCTTCCGTTCTCCCCAAAACCCATCCTCAGCAAATACTGCATGAAATCCCGATTCACATAATCGTTGGCCTTCTCAGTGTCTAAATTAAAAATTAAGCTAGGAATCCCACTCATAATCATCGAGTCCACATACTCATTGGCGACGAGAATTGCATCCAAGATCTATTCCTCCCCTTACCCCACCCCCAAAAGAAAGCATTCTAAGATGGAGAGTTTGCTAAAAGGGTTGAAAAAATATCTGAGGCTCTTTTGTGGGCAGGTAAGAATGACATATTCAAATTTCATTTGTTAATTGGAAAATAGTTTTTTCTCCTAAAAAGGTCGGAGGTTTGGATGTGAAGCCTTTGACTTTGGTAAATAAAGCATTATTTGAACAAAAATGCTATACGGAGGAAAGATGTGGTTTGTAAATTTGGGGAGTGGGCAAAAGGTCTGTTGGGTGGGTTAGGTTGAGGCGGGGAATTTTTGGGTTGGGAAATTGAAGAATGATTATGGGGGCCTTTGAAGACTTTGTGAAGAATGTTAAATTTAAGTGAGGGATGGTTCTAGGATTCAATTTTGGGAAGATGTGTGGTGTGGCGAGCTAACTCTTAAAGAGTTTCCAGATCTATTTGATATAGCTATTGATAAGGAGGCCTGGGTGAGTGATCGTGTTTCTTTGAGAGGATGTGATGAATTGGGATGTGGTTTTTGATAGGAATCTTCATGATTGGGAAATGGCGAGGATGGCCTTTTTGCATAAGCTACATTCGATGGAGGCAGTAGAGGAGTAGAGGATACAGTTGGGTGGAAAGGACCTAAGTAATGGAAGTTTTCAGTGAAATCTTATTGTAGATTCTCTTTAGAGGTGAGGCGAGGAGGTGCACTTCAAATAAGCTTGTTGTCGGAAACATATCCAGCAACCCTCTTCAAATAAGCTTCTTGTCAGAAACATATCCAACAAGCGTGCTAGAAGAACTCATGCATTCTGGTTCTCTGTAAAGCCCTCAAGATAATCCCATATGTTGTTCTCTTGTTGCTTATTTCAGAATTACTGCAATACCAATTTTGAATGCGCTAGTTGCTTCGTTACTCCATAAAATATAGAGGAACAAGAATTGTAAACTTTGACAAATCGATTGGGTCCTTGTGTTCATGTTACAAATACGACACCTTGGCACACTCTCACCAGACTTGCAAGAGTCCATGAAGAACATCCAAAATGCGCGCGTGTTTGTTTTTTTTTTTTCCTGTTCTTGGTTTCTTCGCTTGAAATATAGGCCAGCTTTTTGGAGGAAACCCGTCTCTATTTTCTCCAAGTGGCTAATACCTTTACGGATTGCAGTGAAAGTATGACAATCTACCTTTTTTCTGACTTAATAATTTATCTTTTCTCTCCACTTTGGTTTTTGCATATATGGCACTGTAAGGGTCCTCTTTATCAATCTACAATGGCATAATGATTTTCATATGACTGTCTGGATCTCCATGTACAGGTTATTTATCGCATAAAACTTCCAGGACCTGCTATCTTGGGTGAGGGAAAGCCAGAAAATCAAAATCATGCCATTATTTTCACACGTGGAGAAGGCTTGCAGACAATAGATATGAACCAGGTACAGTGATGGTTATATCTTCCTAGACTTCCTTATAATCTCCATCTCTTAGTCAATCATCAGCTTGTTGAAAGTGTCCATTTCTACAGGATAACTACATGGAAGAAGCCTTAAAAATGCGAAACTTGCTTCAAGAATTTCTTAAAAAGCATGACGGTGTGAGGCACCCTACAATTCTTGGACTTAGGGAGCACATATTTACTGGAAGGTAGGTTCCATTCTGTAGTTATTGGCTTTAATTCATTTTATTGCTATCATCAATTATTTGATTGTCATAATTGCTAAATATTATTTTTCTATTTGGTACAGTGTTTCTTCTCTTGCGTGGTTCATGTCAAATCAGGAGACCAGTTTTGTGACTATTGGTCAGAGATTGTTGGCCAACCCTCTGAAGTAAGATCTAAATTTCTTAGTATTTTAATTCTGAACTATGTCGTCACCGTGTTTGGTTAATGTAGCTATGTTTTATTTGGTTTTATATGTGCCTGTATGGATTTTATATGTTGTGATAGAAAGCCTTATGTTCTATTTGATTCTTTTGTCTTTAAGCTTTTATGGTTTTTTAGTGGCAGACTGCTGACTAGGTGGATCCCAATCACTGTAAAACTTTTACAAACCTTGGTTTCAACTTTTGTTTCACATAAATTTTTAGATTTTATACATGGAAATATTTGCATTTTTCCTAACTGAAGTTTCATCCATAGTCAATGTAATTGCATTCAAAGCACATTGGCATTAATGTTAAGCACTGCATAGAAGGATCCTTTTTGAACTCAAATCACCGACAACTAGCTGCGCACTCAGCATGGACAACAACTGACGTGGAAAGAGACTCGAGTCTAATGCTGTTTTCTTGGAAAACACATATCAAGACCAGGCAATGTACTGGTGAGGTGTGTCTACACAACTAAGAGCCGGACAATTGTCTTTTTAACTGATAGATTCATTTAAGAAGATAAGTCATCTGCCAATCTAACACCA
>JAESVK010001014.1:271189-299467 GCA_017140935.1 Hamamelis virginiana
AGCCTCACTTGTGAGGTATTGGATTGCTACGCCGATGACATTTTGCTGCCACTACCAACATCCCTATGCCACCATTCACCTCCCCTAATACCTCCATCACCACCACCATGTTGTCACTCCGTTGTTGCTGCCTCGGCTGTTGCCGCTGCTACCACCGCCACATCACCACATAGTTGTTAAAAACGTGCCTAGGCTCTAGGTTCAGGCGGGCTCAAGCAAGGGTCTTCGCCCAGGGCTAGGCGAGGTGAGGTCTTCCTCCGTTGTTGCTGCCTTTGCTCTTGCTGCTGCTACCACCACCACATCACCACATAGTTGTTAAAAGCGCGCCTAGGCTCTAGGCTTAGGCGGGGTCAAGCAAGGGTCTTCGCCCAGGGCTAGACGAGGCGAGGTCTTCTAGGTGCAACAAAAGTGCGCTTAGGCGGGGCTTTTGCCCAGATGCAAGGCGCACTTAAGGCGCGCCTTAGTGATTAAAACATTTTAAAACATTTATTTATTTATTGAACTCTAATGCTTTTTTATTTCCAACCGTTATATTAGGTTACCGTATAAATTAAGTCTTCAAATGTTTTAAAAAAAGAGGAAAAGAAAAAGAACTAAAAAGGGAAGTGGGAAACAAATAAAGCAAAGAAAATAATAAGGGAACTGGTCAACCATCTATTTCCTATTATTGTTTTTAAACAACTTTAGTTTATAGTTTGTCAATTACTTAATTGTTGTAATTTGTAAACTTGTAGTCTTGTGGGCTTGTCATAAACTCATAGGTTTAAGGCTTAGTCATTATCTGTGGATTCTAGAGGATTTAAACCTACAATGTTTAGTACCGAGGTTAAGGTTGGTTTGGGCTGAGAGTTGTTTCCATCCATAAGAAAGCATTAAAAAAAAAGAACAAAGAAAAAAAAAAATCATTTGAGCTTTATCTCGGCTAAGATGAATAAGATCTTGGGCTGAGACATGGGAAGATTCCGAGATCTCGATCATCTCGGTCAAGATGAACATCCCTCTCATATATTTTTATCTTTGATCAATTTCTTGTATTGTTTAGTACTGAGGTTAAGGTCGGTTTGGGTGAGATAACAAACCATGATCACAGCTACTACTTCAAATGCGACTGCCATGATCACCACCACAACCATTCCCGCACTCCCACCAATTTATTGGAGCTTAATATACTCATCCAAATGGTGGAATTACAAAGTGATGAGATTTACATTCCGTGAATTTACAAATTTCATTCAAACATGGCGTTTATGTGTTCACTTTTCTTACTTTTCAATCAAAATGTAGATGTATTATGGTATAGTATTTATGGTGGGTTCCACTTTTGGCTGAACATGTGATCGGTTTAACCTAAACTCAAGCCTAAAATTTGGCTTGCACAAAGCAACCCAAAATTTGAATGGGTTGGGCTTGGCTGAGGCCATATTTAAGTCCCAAAGTTTTGGTTGGGCTAGGATTGGACATATGCTAGCCTAACTAGAATCTACCTTGAGCCAAGTTTAAGATTATATTACTATTCCTTGCCGATTCTTTAAGAATTAAATATTGCATGCTGCATGAAATACATGTGACACATAATTTATCCAAAATATTGTGAAGTGTGCAAGAATTTTAGGTAATTTACATAAGTTTAAAGTAAAAAAATCTTTTTCTTTGTTTGGAAAAATTAAGAAATTAAAGTGACAAAAATAAGATTGTGCTTATGGTGGAGATGTCATCATTGACATGGCTCATCAACTTAACTTCCCCATTTATACGAAAAAGGTAACATGTTTATATTAAAATTGGTTTGGCTGAACCTAGCTTGAACTCAATGGCTTTAGTTGGGTGGGACTTGTGCCTAAAACTTTTGTTTGATCTTGTATTGGGACTAGGCCCAAACCCATGTTAATAATATTGGGTTCGGGTTGGGCTGACCTCGGCCAACCTAGGCACCCAATGTGCAGCCATAACACTTTTATTTCATTACCTTCTTTGTACTTTGATCATATGTGATTTTATAACTTGTGATGCCTGTGGACACATTTTATATGTGTCTGTGTGTATAGAATATGATTTCTGTTGTTAGATATGCAAGGCATTAATTTTTGAAGATGTTCGACTTTTAATTTGTTTGTTGATTTGAAGCTTCAACTTTTTCTTGTACGTAACTTATTGTCGGAATCTTGGTTTATTTTATATTTTTATTGGAGTATCATGTGCGTTTTTTGTCCTATTGAGCGAATTTTCAGCAAAAGCTTGCAAAGAGGGAGGGGGTAATCATAGACAGAAGCCAAGACATTGCTCGCTTACGGGAGTTCTACAAGGTATATAGAGATAGGAATAAAGTGGACCAGCTACGGGAAGATGAAATGAAGTTGCGGGAGTCGGGCGCTTTTAGCGGAAACATTGTAGAGTACGTTTTTAAATTATAAAACAAACAATCATATTAATCATTTAGATAGTGGTTTTTTCTTCGACTATTGCTGTCCTTTTTGGCTTTTGTATGTTATGGCTTTGTATTTCTTCTTCTTCTCTGTCTCCCCCCTCCCCCCCCTCTCTTTCTCACTTCATGCGCTCTTTATTTTCTTCTTTTGTTCATGTGTTCACTCATTTTGATATATTGTATCTCCTTGAAGTGCGTTCCATTGGCATGTTGAATACATGATTGATGCAATTTCCTTTTTTTATTTTTATTTTTATTTTGTTAAGTAAATAATTCATTAAAAGAAACAAGAGGTCTGGGGCTGGGGCTGGTATACACGTGGTGTACAAAGGCTTAAAAAAGAAGAAAGAATAGAGAAAAATCAAGAATGTAGGAATTGTTCTTCTTTAGTTTAGGGTACTTAAAATCCTTATGTGAGTTGTGGGCCTGTACCACACATGTTGGTGGGTGGACCAATGCATGGCATTTGTTTTTTTTAGGGTAATCAACAATCATTTGCTTATATGGAGTGAAGTGATAAAATGCATGTATAAATGGGTGGGTAACTTACTTTATTTTTGTCCTCTCAGTATTGGTTTTGAGATCTTACATTGAAGTTTATTTAGGATTTTTTTTATTTCTTTTTCTTCTTCTTCTTCTTCTTCTTCTTCTGTTAGAACTGAATATAATTTGTATATGCTGAGAGAAAAGTTGATCAACCACTCAAGCTTAGATCTCTCAACTAACATTTCTTTTGTAATATAGCCAGAGAAATATTCCGAGGAATTTATTGTTAATAATTTAATTTTAAAGAAACATAAAAATTAAAAAGCCCATATTTTTAATAAAAACTCTGTTGATACTTTTTGTTTATGATAATTGCTACAAAAGGTTTGAAATAAATTTAAATGTTATTTCACATAATTTACCAATCTCTCATATTTTTGCATTGAAGGAAGAATGCATTAAGTGACTTAATATTTTACCTTTCAGAGAAATGAAGAATGTTGTAATAATTGTAGAATTTATAAGAGTTTGACAAGATAATGAACGTAATTGTTTCTCAGGAACTCTTAAGTAATCTTTAGGATTCAACAACTACTTAGCAAAGATGATTGTGTGGATCATCAACATCTATCTAAATTGTGTGGCTGGGAACATTGACCATCTCTTGTTGCATTGTCCTATAAGGCTATAACTAGCTTCACTTGGTCTCGTTTCCTTATCCTATCTGGTATCAATCTGGAAATGCTGAATGACATTTACAGCCTTGTTGGAAGTTGGTTTTGTAGTGGCTGGGGGCAGCGGGTGCATGCTTTTGAAAATTTTGCCTTTGCGACTTTCTGAGAAATTTTGAATGAGACAGTTTGTTCTGTTTCCTTTTGGTGCTCGGATTTTCGTTGAGAATTTGATTATATCAATACATTATTTTGTGCATATATACTTTTTATTTATTGAAAAGAAACAAAGAATTAGTCAAAAAGATGCTCTGTTGTACTTGAATTTCTCTCATAGTGTATTTCTTCTTTCTTCAATTGATCTTATGTTTCGTTAGTCTTTTTGGTGAGATCTTTATTTAAATTGAAACGTGAACTTTTTAATTGAAAGTTGAGGGAATTTGGTGAGGTGTTAACTACTTTGAAGTCCATTTGGTATATGCCCCTGGCTCCCTGCCCATCAAATTGGAAAATTTATGAGTTTCACATTACTGACTGATGGATGTATTGTGTAAGTTGTATGTGATCACTTCAGAACTAGTAAATCAGGGGCCTTGCATTGTGTTGAGAATCTTTCGATGAGTCATTCTTAAATATAACCTTTCTTTTTTTGGATAATCAACAAAAAAATTTGTAAGAAAAAGTAGAACAAGATGTCATATAAAATAAAGGTGAAACGAAATAAGAACAAAAACAAAAACAGAAACTACAAAAAAGTCCAAACTAACCCACTAAATTTAAACATGTTTAGTGTGGCAGTATTTGTTGATATATTACTTAATTAAAGGAAGTATAAGTTATGAATCTGGGATGGAGTTGATTTTCTTCCTGTGTTTTGTCGTAATAGGATCGTGTTGATTGAAAATCCTGTCATTAGTTCTGTCTGTCTCCCCCTTATTTCTCTTATTGATTTGTTGCCCCTTTTTCCATTTTAGGTTGGAGCGTAAAACAGTGAAAAGGAAACGAGTGTTTGCAACTCTGAAAGTTTTAGGGACTGTCCTGGAGCAGCTGACTAAAGAGGCTTCTCCTGAAGACGCTGAAAGTTTAATTCCTGAAGAGGTTGGATCTCTAGTGCTTATAAAGTGCTTTTATATGCCACCAGAATTACATGCATAAATAATGCTGCAACCTTAACTTGGAATGCATTAATATTTGACTTACTTTTGTAATATTTTTGTTTTGTTATACATTAATAAGTTGTTATTTTCGAACAATTTAATGAAAATAGGAAATTTTAGGGCCGGTTTGGTTTGTGAAAATTTTCACAATTTTCGTTTTCATTTTCACAAAAAAAGAAAATAGGGGAGAAAAGGTGTTTGGTTGTAGAAAAAGAAAATTGTATTCTTGAAAAGGAGTACAAAAGTTCAGAAAAAGTGAAAATGTTAGAAAGACGATTTTAGTTGAAAACATGGACAATCGAAAAAAATAGCTCTTCATAGAGAGGCTTTGGCCAGACAAAATGGAAAAGGACTCTTCATTTGCACAACTCTTCATCTCTGTCTATACATAGGAGAGGAGAGGACTCTCTGTCTCATCAATTTCATTGATCTGTTCTTTAGTTTCTTCCACCATGCAACGTCCATCTTCCATCATGGAAGGCATATAAATGGAAGAACCCAAATACTCCATAGATGAAACCGAGGGCTTCAACAACTCCATCCTCTTAAGATTCAGCATCTCCACGAAAGAAATCCATCTACAACTATGCACAATCATCACAAAAATTGGGATCAATCTTTTCGGACAGATCACTTCCTCTCTCTCTCTCTCTCTATATATATATATATATATATATATATGGGTTAATGATCTATTAAAGACAGGTCCATAAACTTAATTTAAGGACCACTCACCATTAGGATAGGTATTTTGAAAAACCAACTGTTGGATTAGATAATCTTCTTGTGCATGTCATGTCTGCCAAAAATCACAATGAACAATGGTCGGTTTTAAAAGTACAGTCTATTAAACAATTGTTACATCATCCAACGGTAAATACTGTTAGAGTGTTTCATGAACTATATTTTCTCAAAAACGATTGTTGGATCACTCTGATTTTTTGCAGACATGACATACGTAAGAAGATTATCTAATCTCAACAGTCGGTTTTTCAAAATACCTATGCTGTATGAGAAGATGGTGAGTGGTCCTTAAATGATCATTTCTGTATATATTGGTGATGGTTAATTTGATTGAGAATGCGGTTTGATTTGCTTGGATCGAAGTGTCTCTCACCAAATTTGCAGCTTTGAAGGGTTTAATTGGGGTTTTGAGGTTGCGAAATTGGGTTTTTAAATGGTTTGATGATGTTGATGGCGAACGATGGTTTTTTTGAGAGTTTTTAAATGGGATATTTTTCAGGTAGGGTTTGGTATTGCTTAGTATAATAAGATTCAAATTATGCATTAATTAGATAGTATTTGTAACAGTTCGGAATCTGTAATCGATGTGCAACTTATTTGTTATATTAGCTAAATGCTGCCTTTTGAATTGATTGTGCCTTAATTGCATTGTGCATACTATGTATGGCTCAGTTTCTCTTCTAAAAGAGGTGCGATAACTGATAAGGAAGAAGATTTTGAAAATTGAAAATGTAGAGAGTAACCAAACACATTTTCTAAATTTGAAAACTGAAAATGAAGACCATTTTTAGGAATTTTCCCAGAAAATGAAAATAGAAAACGCTTCCAAGAACCAAATAGGCCTCGAAGTTCAAATCGGAAGTTGGGAAGGACATACTCCTATGTCGTTTAGAAATATATTTTAGAAAAGGATAATAATATTAAAATGTTTTTAAACATTTCAGTTAGAAACATCTTTAGAATGTATGTTACCAAGAAAGAGGAATAACCTGACTTGTCTATTGTTATTTTGATGAACACAATAACCCAAATTCATCTCATATAATTCAATTATTTGCGACTTATTTTCATTTTTTTTTAATAATCAATAAATTTATTAAAAAGAGCAAGAAAGAGGACAAGAAGTCCTACTTACAAGAGAAAAAAGGCAAAGAACCAAAAGCAAAAAAAAGAATAAAACAACTCAATTATTACAAATAGCAGGCCAATTACCCCTAATCACAAACAAAGGAACACCCCTAAATTCTTTAGTAACCGACATACACAAAGAAGATGAAAAACAAACTCTATCCCACAAACTCTCTATAGACAATGATTAATCCAAAAAAATTCTAGCATTCCTCTTAAGCCATATATAACCCATAAAATTGCCAAGACAAAGCACTTCCTTAGAATTAGTGCTCTTTTAGACAACCCAAAAATCTTAAAATCAATCTCCATTAAATGTGAAACATGAGGAGGCGCAACCCAAGAAACCTCTCCTAACTGAAAAAGATAACTCCATAATTCCCTAGCAACCCAACAATGCAAGAAAAGACGGTCAATGCTCTCTTCCCCTCTATGACACATCACACACCGGAATAATTTAAATATTTCCAATAAGGCCAGAATAATTCACAGAGCTATGTGTTGCTCCAAAGAATATTGCTAGGACAGTGTTTGCATCATGTTTTTCCCATAACATGTGCTTTTTCCAGCATTCATATTTATTATTAATTTTTTTTTTTTGTTCTGAATTTTTACTTAGTTATTCTGAAAAAATTTTGCTGAAATTTATTGCTAGGCATTGTTATTTCCCTTTTACATTCTTAAAACTTAGTTATTTGTTAGTCCTGAATTTTTTTTAACAATGGTTATGGGACCTATCCTAGTGTAATGCGGAAGTCCTCACCATATATCTCTTGTGGGTCCACCTTGTAATGTTCTGTTTTATGTGACTACAGTTCTAGTAGCTGGATTGATTAAGGATGTGATATGATCTATTCTGGTGTTGGAATACTAAACTTTGCCTTTTGTCTTTGGTGTCAGAATACTGTATTTCCCTTGCCTTTTGCTTTGGTGTCAGGATACTCTATTTTTCCTTGCTCTCAATCATTCATCAAGTGTGATTGTTGTGTTCCTGTGTGTGCGCGCTATAAATCATCTCCTTCTTTAGTAAAACATGTCAAGAATATGAGTACCATCTAATTCTTTTATCTGATTCTCGCATCTTTTTATATTATTCTTATTTTTGCAGCTGAAACGGGTGATTGAATCAGATGCGGCTATGACTGAAGACCTGATTGCTTATAATATCATCCCTCTTGATGCTCCTACCATAACAAATGTTATTGCGTCTTTACCTGAGGTTAATTGGTTTTCTTATCCAGATCTGAAGTTATTTTTTGGTTGTTTGCTTCTTGCTGTGTTTCTTTACCCCATGTAAATTATTGTCAGGTGCGAGCGGCAGTGTCAGCTTTAAAGTACTTCAGAGATCTACCAAAATTGCCTGAGGATTTTCCTGTTCCTGCTACAAGGAATGCTGATATGTTTGATTTTCTGCAGTATATATTTGGATTTCAGGTTTGTATCTCAATGAGTTTGTAGTTTTTGAGGTTGTTTCATCTGTGGTTGTTGATTGAGAAGTTAATTGCTTCCCGCTTGATCAAGATCATTAATATTGGTTTTAGACTTTTAAGACTTTTAGTTTTAAATTTATTCTTGTTAGAGTTGAAATTCTATTTTGAAATGTAAATTTTGTTGCAAATTCTAAGACAATGGAATTTTTTCTCAATATGTGTTTGGAATTGTTTGAAGTTCAAGATTTCTGAAATTGATTATACTCCACGCATATGCAATGTACTGCCAGAAATGAGATTCAGAAAAATTACCATCTCAATTAATTATACTCCTCGCAGATGTTCTTTTCCTCTGACAAATTGTTGGTCGCATATTTTGAAACCTCACGTTTTTATGCTGTTTGCTTGATTGACTCCATAATCAAAATACCATTCTATGATGCGTCAATTTGGAATCTCACTAGAGGGCATCAATCTGGAACCTCACTGGTTTTGCTATTTTGTGGGGAATATGTAAAGAGAGCTTTTGAAGGTGAAGAGATTCAAAGTTCCTGTTGAGAACAGAGATATGTTTTTTCTGCTTTCCTATACTAGATCTTCTTTGGAAGTTTTCTTCTATGATAAAATATGATAAATTAATTGAGAGGATTTCATATTCAGCTTAATTCTTCTCAGAGAGTTTAGGTGTGTTTCTTCTCCTTGTTTTGCGTCATGTGCCTGGTGTATGATTGTGGGATTAAAGGGTTGCCTCCTCTTTTCCCACTCTTTCTGGAGGGTTCGTTTAACTTTATTTTTAAAAGAGTTCAGGTAGGTTCTTCTTCTTTGTTTTTGGTCTCATTCATCTTTTCTATCTTTGTTGGTATTTAGGGGGTACCTAATCCCCACTACACTGGGTTTGTTTATATATATATATATATATATGTATATAAATTTTCTGCATCTTTTTATATTATTATTGTGGCTCTAATTACTTCTTGGACTAAATCGCCTTGCATAATCGTTTGATTAATTTGATCGTGCAGTGTTGATGTTAATTTTTTTACTACCAATAAATATCATTGAACTCCATTTTATTTATATCCTAATGGTTAAACTTTATGGCTATTGGCAGAAAGACAATGTTTCTAACCAGCGAGAAAATGTGGTTCACCTTCTTGCAAATGAGCAATCTCGGCTTGGAATTCCTGAAGAAATTGAACCGGTAGGATAATGTTTTTATTGTTTCATAAATGAAGAAAACAATATTTAATTCTGTGATGTTGGGTTGGATTATCATCACAGTACCCATTGTATGACCTTTGCAGTTTTCCTCATGTTGTGTCTTGGCTCATGGACAGTAGATTGGGTACTTCCTGTCGTGTTTTTTTACACACTTATTATTCCTTTTTTTTTTTTAAATGTGGATGAAAATAATTATTTGGGAACTGCAGAAACTGTTACCATTTAAAAAAGAAGCCCTGTGTAACTTCATTAGGACATTGCTGTATTTTATTTTTAGTTTAATGTGTTATTATTATTATTATTATTTATAAATATTCTCTTTGCATTCATCCTTAGCCTTATCCCTTGTAACAATAAATGAATAGATTTTTTGTTTAAACTTTTCTTTTCCCAGACAACCAAATGAACCAATAGAAGAAACCCTGACCCAAACCTGAAATTTACTCACCCTTCAACCTATGTGATAGCCGGTGCCACATTGACCGGTATCATTAATGCTGGTAAGGAGTTTTGATCTCTTTATCTCTCCAAAGAAAAGTTTCTTTGTGCCTATCCCATACCAACAAAATAATAAGTCATTGTTGACTTTCAAGTTTTAACCTAAAACTTGGTAGTTACAAAATACTTGTGTTGTGCCTTTTGTGGAATTTAACCTAAAATTCAAGGTAGAATGGGTGGTTCATTTTCAAATGTTGACTAATCTGTCAGTTAATTGGGCAAAGGGTGAATTGAAGATATTATAAAAATCCTAGGGAATATGAAAATTGCTAGAATGAATATGTCTATTTAGAAATCAGTTGCAAGGAGGTATTTGCTAAAAGCACTAAAATATATTCATGCATAGCATGCTTAGTCATATGCTAAATTGATATCTTCATTTGTGTTTCCAGGAGTTGGGATTTTTATTGTTAGAATAATAAAGAATTCTGGATAATAACATCAACATATGATTGAAAGTTTTAAGCTGAAGAGCGATGCATTAATAGGACTTTTTGTTTCCATATCAAGTTTATGAGTTTAAGGTTCTTTTAATTTGCTGAGGCATGAGTATGTTTAATTCGTTTATTTATTTTGGCCTCATAGGGGTTGGGAATCGAATGCACTATTTATCCAGGTCGCATGTTTCATAGGCCTTGTTTTTCTCTTTATATTCCTTGTTACCCTAAATTGGTATCTTTTTTTTTTTTTTTTTTTCCGATAAGCAACAAGAAATTTTATTAAGAAATATAGAGGACAAGATGTCCTATCATGCAGCTAAACACTGATTCAATCAAACTCAGCATGTGTTGAATCCATTTCCTTATTTCTACTGTTACTTTATTTCGTAGCATAATGATGTTTTTTGTTGTGATATCAACTTCCGCAATAGACTTTAGTTGCTTTTCTGGGAAGAAGTGTGGGGTCAGCCTCTCATATTGATCCGCTTGAATTATGTGCTAGAGAGGGGCTTATGTAATAATTTTGGCATCTGCTAATTTAAGTAGTTCTTTACATCTGCTAATTTTATTAGTACTACTACACTATCTGTCCCTATATTCTTTTTCAGGAGTGAGCTTATCATGTAATGTAATTTTATTTTAGTGTATCATGGATGTTTCCCTTTTGGAAATAGTGTTGAAGAGATGTTAGAATTTCAGGGAACAGTTTTGGGTTCTATTTGTTCTACATATTTTCTATCTTAGTAGTGTAAAGTTATTTAGTTGTTGGGGAATCAAATATAATTTTTGGAAGATAATGTTGGGATTATATTTGATACTTTTATGATTGAAACAGATAATATATTCAGTTATAATTTCTTTCATTTAAATTTGGTACCAATTTTTGTGAAATAGCTGGTATAAACTGTAGTTAAATGCATCGTGTATCTGCTGCTTGTCTAATATGTTAAACATTGGGTTAAGTCTCTGGTTAATTTTGTCTGTTTTTTCCTTCAATTGAGATACTGTGCCTCATTTTGTTGCAGAAATTGGATGAGGCTGCTGTCCATAAGGTATTCATGAAGTCCCTTGAGAACTACAATAAGTGGTGCAACTACTTGGTCTTTCTGCCTGTATGGAATAGGTATGAATTCTTTAAGTTGTGTGATACTACTTGTGCCTATTCAAATGGTAATTGAATTTTCATTTCTTTTTGTGATTGAGAAGTCGTGGAATATTGACAGTTAGTTATGATCTTATGCAGTTTGGAGGCTGTTAGCAAGGAAAAGAAATTACTCTTCGTTTCTTTGTATTTTCTGATATGGGGTGAAGCTTCCAATATCAGATTTCTACCGGAATGCTTGTGCTATATATTTCATCATGTAAGTCAATGCTAGAGTAAACTATTTATATTTCATAGTGGAGTTGATAATTAGTTCTTTTTCATTAACATATTGGCATGGGCCTATATATTGCTTCTAATCTAGGAGGCATTGATAGTTCTCTAGAGGTGTCGGACATGACATTCCCCCGACTCAACTCTGACACAAGACTTCTCTCTTCACCTTCTTTTTCTTTTTCCTTTTATTTTTTAACATTTCATCTAAAATTTTAAAAATGATACAAAGGGATGCTTTTTTAATGATGTATGTGATGCTGCATGATATAATATAATTATATTCAAAAATAAATATTTACTAATTTTGTGTTTATGTTGTGTCGTATCCTAAATTTTTAAGGATTTGCTTTGTCGACGTGTTCGTGTTATGGAGTAACCGTGTCTGCGCTTCGTAGCTTTCTATCTGTGTGTGTGTGTGTTTATTTGTTTCAGAAGAGTTATGAATTTAATAATAAAAGAAAGTAATGCGAGGATAATGAGATGCCTAATATTGGCGCTCATCGCCTTTATTTATAATAAAGAAGAATAGATACAATTACGAGAATATCCGTACTAAATTAGTACATTTCTCAATACTCTCTCTTAAGTTGGAGCAAAGATGTCAATCAAGCTTAGGTTGGACACACTAAACTAAAACAAAGTAGGCCTATCGGGTTTAGTGAAGATATCAGCTAGTTGACTTGAAGAACGAACTTCCACAGTAGATATAATACCACTCCTAACTTCTCATGAATAAAATGAGTATCGTCTTCAATATGTTTGGTGCATTCGTGAAGAATTGAATCGGAAGCAATCTTTGATTGTCGTCTAGTCATCACAATGGAGATAGGTAGGATCAGGCAGAGGAAGGCCAAGTTCAATAAGAAAGAGTGAAGCCATAAAATCTCACAAGAACCATAGGCCATTGCTTAATACTCTGATTCAACAGAGGAATGGAAGATGTCAATTTGTTTTTTACTCTTTCAGGAAGCTAGATTGTTCCCATAGAAGGTACGATATACGGAAGTAGAATGACGATTAGTGGAATAGGCACAGTCTATATCTATAAAACATAAGATGGAATAACAACCACTCCCTACATAGAATAAGCCTAATCTAGGACAAGACCTAATATATCTGGCAAATGTCAAATTGATAAACTGCATCCAAGTGAGGAATACGAGGACAATGTATGAACTGACTGACAACACTAACTGCAAATGTCAAATCTTGCTTAGTGTTGGTGAGATATATTAGACGCCGTACCAAACGCTGACAGATAAAAGCCTAAAAGGATTAGGAAGCAAATCTCTCCTACATCAGTACGCAACTTATGATTAGGATCCATCGTGACTAAGCTGGACGGCATCCTAACATACTTGTATCCTGATATAAATTCAAAGCATACTTTCGTTGGGAGAAAGAAATGCCTTTTTGAGAACGACCAATCTCAATCCCAAGAAAGTAGCAAAGTTTACCCAGATTCTAAATATCAAAAGCCTTTCTAAGATTAGAGGTCATCTTAGCAACAAGAAAAAAATCATGATCTCCTGTAATGATAATATCATCCACATAAACAAGAACAATAGTGTAAAGGCCCACTTGACTCCGATGAATGAACTAAGTATGGGCTGAATGACACTGAGAGAATCCTAAACCTATAATCACTGCATTGAAATTCTGAAACCAAGCTCGGGGTGGTATTATTTGCTGCTGACGATGCCATAAGAACAAGGATAAGTAAATTAAAAAAGATTAAAATAAAATTGTAAACTTTGGAGAAAGGTGGGTAGGAAATGACATCCACCAAATACAATTAGGCTATGGAAAGAATGTTCACCAAAGTTGGGAAATAGAACCTTAAAAATTATTGTGCGAAAAGCATAAATATGATAACCAAATCAGACGAAAGGCTCACTGCATTGCGGGTAAATATGATGGTGGAGCCTTCAAATTCCCCCAAATACACGGGACACACATAGATGAGGAGCAAGAAGAGAGAGAAGTCTAAGAATACTGAAATCACCATAGAACCCATAATCGGCACTTATATATGTTGCTGAACCAGAAAGTTGAGAAAAACACGCTGCCGGCATGTGTTTTCAGGCCACTGGAGTTGGGGGATAGGTCACTGGAGAGTGCTTGTTGTCGGAGCAATCTCGTCGGAGCCCATCGTTCCTCGCCGATGGTCCTTGGTAGTCGCCGGAAGCTTACCGGTAGTCATTCATGCTCAATCACAGGTCTAGACTTGTGGATGGTGTCGTGGGTCTGGTACGATAGAGGCTGGATCTGGAGGAGTGGAGTCGTATGGTGGGAGGATGTGGCTGGGTCTAGTGTGGTTATTTGATAGTGGTTTGATCTAGTGTGGCTGGTTGGTGTGGTGCTTTTTGCACCTGGGTAAAGAAATCATTTATGGAGTTGGCATTTTTTTTGCTAATTTTGTGCTTAGGCTTAGGCTTAGGCTTAGGGTTAGGGTTAGGGTTAGGGTTAGGGTTAGAGTTAGAGTTAGAGTTAGGAGCCCTCGCTTTGATACCAAGAAGAGTTATTTAATAATAAAAGAAAATAATGAGAGGAGAATGAGATGCCTAATGTTAGGTTCTCATAAATAAAGAAGAATAGATACAATTACAAGAATACCCCCACTAAAATAATATGTTTCTCAATAGGTTCAAACCTTGTGAAAAATGATGTTGGGCACAAAATGCAATGCAATGAAGAAGTCAATCACTAATTTTAGGATGCCCCATATCAATTAATATTTTAAGTGTGTTTAATTTTGTCATCTTCAAATTTTTTTTTTTTTTTTTTTTCAATGGTTCTTCCGTGCACTGATACTAGTCTATTATAGCATGTCAAATATATATTTTTGCATCATGGAATGTTGTGCTAGGGTGAAGACAAGGGCTGGTTTTGGTGATTAGGAAGGCTTGAGAAGGGAGAAAGATGAGCCTGCCTATATGGGTAAGGAAACGTGGATTGATTGCAGCCATAAATATGGGGCTCACTTTTCATGTTGTGGGTAGAGGGGAGGGCTATCACTTCAAGACTAGGAACCAAGGGGTTCTTATTGGTGTTTGTGAGCCCAAACTCATGAATGGATTGTAGTTGGGAGTTTAACCATATAAGGTGACATGATGGCGAGGGAACCTCGTTGGAGGGGGGAGGGGAGAGCGGAGCAACTTAAGAGCAAGTGGAGGGAGCAGAGATGAATGAGGGAGAGTTTAGGTTGGCTCTTGAGCAAGTGGAGTTAGCAGTGAGGAATTAGGGAACCTCCTAAGGGGCATGCTTTTTAACATGGAGACCCTTCCCTAAAGGGTTAGCTCTCAAACCCGAGGAGTAATGGTAGTAAAGACGAATGAGAGAAAGAAATTGGATTTACGCCATTTACCTTGGTTGGTAGCACCTTGGAGATTGTCTTAAAGGGGCGTTTGATTCCTTTGGATATATTAATGCCTTCTTCTCCCTTCAAGGTGAAAACCATTGGTTGTATAGGAAGGGACTAGGTGGCAGCCAATCGGTTGGTAGGTGGGATGGCAGGGTCAATCTAAGAGGAGGGCTCAAGGTCCTACCTATTGCATGCAAGCTTGCATGCCTCCCCTCCCTTCACAATCCCCCAGGTCAAAGATAGGGATTATGCTCAGGTTTAGAACCAATGGGATGGTCTTGCAAGTTGCAACTCCTTTGTTGTTAGGACCTGCATGCTCACCAACCATGTCAGCGGCTGCATGAATGTACACCTTTTATAGCGGCTCAATAGCTGTAGAGCATATGTTACGCTGCAAACACTTTGTGTTTGGAGACATGTCGTCCTCAGATGCTCTCAAGTAGTCTAAGACATAATTATCCAAAAAAAAAAATAAAAGAGTAGTTTAAGACAAAGGTTATTATGCTCTCCCTTGAGAAGGGTTACCTCTACCTCAAGATATATTTGTGTTAAGGATTGTGTGTGGGGTGTGTGTGTGTGGGTCTTGGTTAGGTAGGGTGATGGTTTGGAATTTGGTTTTTGTTAGGAATTTTTATGAAGTGAGTATTAGAAGGGGTGATGCTAATTTTTGAAAAGCTATATTTGATAAGAATGTAGAGAGGTGTGGAAGATAGAGTTGTTTGGAAATGAAGTGCAAATGGATTCTTTTTGGTGATGTCTTTATTTTAATTCTTTATCAAGGAGAGAAGATGAAGTGTTGCGGTTTCAAAGATATAGACGTCATTGGTTACTTTGAAAGTAGCTTTCTTTGCATGGATAATTATGCGGGATAAGTGTTTTGACAGTTGATTCTTTGAGAGGTAGGAATATGGTTATGTCTTATTGGTGTATTCTGTGTAACCAGGCAGCTTAATTGGTTGATCAACTTTCATTACATTGCAAGATGGCTTTTGAGTTGCGGGCTTTCGGTTTTTCCATTTTTGGGTATGGTGGGTTATCCTCAATTGGTACTAAAAGCAGTTGGGAGTTAGTGGATTAAGAGTGGCAACAACGGTTCGTATTGACATGGTGATTGGTACCTCATACTATTTTTTTAATGCTTAGAAAGTATAGAAATAGTAGAAGTTTTGACAGATTTGAATGGTTTATGAAACCGAATTTCTTTTGTAAATATTTGGATTCTCTTTCATTATAGCTTTGTTTTGTTCTCATTCTTGTATACCTCACATATACATGGGTTGTGTATTTAGCCCTACTTTATAGTTTGATACAAATTTACTTTAGAAAAAAAGAAAAAAATCATAATGGATTTGATCTACGGTTTCTCCTTAAATTTCATTTATTCCCTTTTTTTTTTTTTGTGATTAATTCTCTATTGAATTGAATCTTTATTAAACTATAGCTTGCATTTTGTTCAAGTTTGAATGTAGAAAAAGCTAAATATAGTGGAAATTAGATTATTGTTACTCCTTAAAGCTCAGCTCTGTTCGTTTGATCTTTTATGTTGATTCAGAGATTTGCCAAGTCCTGTGTGGAGTTCTTTTCTAAGAGGAGGGCTAATAACTTGGAAAAATTGAGAGGTCATTTTTGTCCTCCTTTGTTTTATTGGCTGGGCTGGGCTGATATCCATGCACATTGTTTTTCTACAGTTTGTTTGTGTGGGAGGACATCTTGTTCTCCCTTCTTGCACTAAAGTGTTTCGAATAATTCTCTATTTCTCATAAAAAAATATGATAAGTTTATAACTTGCTAATAATTGACAGGCTACTTTAGAATCTAGCCTATGTTAATCTGTGTTTATATTAGGAATTATTGCATAGATTTAGTTCCATTTCTCAATACAATTCTTATTCGTTCTTTTTAAACCATCCATTTCATGTACAGATGGCAAGGGAACTGGATGAGATATTGCGACGGCAGATTGCACAGCCAGCCGAAAGTTGCAAATCTGAGAATGGTGTGTCGTTCCTTGATCAAGTTATCTTTCCTTTGTATGATGTTGTTGCTGCGGTATGTTTCAGTCTCCATTTTATTGAAATGGTTTATTTTAAATAAAATGGATCCTTTACTGAATTTGTTTGACTGTCTTAGTTGAACATGAATTTCACTCGTGTTGTACCCTCACTGTGCTGGTTTCTCTGTAAGAAAACAAATTTTTATTGATTGAAACTCGAAAGAGACACAACAGTTTTGCTTCTATATGTCCTGCTTTTCAAGACACTATTTGTGTGCTGACTTTTCAAGACATTATTGATTCTTTTATGCTCAGCTCAATGGAATAATCTAGTGATATAATAAAATCCCTTAGTTGGGGATTAGCTATTTTGATACCCTGATATGCATTTATGGGAGACTTAGTCTTGTTTTGTTCCTACCATAAAGTTTCAATATTCTGTTTAGTTTCTAAATATTTCTATTTACGTGCAATAACACACAGGAAGCTGTAAACAATGATAATGGGCGAGCAACTCATTCCGCTTGGAGAAATTATGATGATTTTAATGAGTATTTCTGGTAGGTTTTTTTTCAAAGCTGTATTTTTTATGAAATTTATTCTTTTGATTGCTAACCATTTTCTTTGTTAGGTCCCTTCATTGCTTCGAACTTGGTTGGCCATGGCGCAAAATTGTGCCCTTTTTTCTAAAGCCAAAACCGAGGTCAAAGGTGAGTAACTTTCTATTTGTTATATGTGTTATGATTATTTTCATACTCTTTTTTATTTATTTTTATTTTTTTATAATCAACGATTTTATTAAAGCGAGAAAAGCGGACAAGATATCCAACTTACAAGAAGAAATCCACTGAAAAACCGAAAAGAAAATTGACCCATCTACTTACAAACTGCCACCCAATTACCCCTAATCACAAACAAAGGAATACCCTTAAACTCACTAGTGACCGAGACTCACAACAATGTCAAGAAGCTAGCTTTGTCCCACAAACAATCGATAGACACCTTTCTATCCTAATAGATTCTAGCATTTCTTTCATTCCAAATCACCCAAAAAATTGCCAGAATAAAGCAACTGCCAAGAATAGAAGCTCTCTTGGACGACCCAAAAATGTTGAAATCAATCTCCATCATCTGAGAAACATGAGAGGCTCTACCCAAACACATCAACCAACTGAAACAAATAGGACCATAAATTCCTAGCAACCATGCAATGCAAAAATAAATGAGATGATTTTCATACTTAAGAAACATCAATTGTTTTTGTAACAGTTTTAAGATTTTATTTAAATTGAGTGGCCACAATCATTAATTCAAATCAATAATCTAAACAATTTTTTTTTGAGAATCTAGCAATTGATCAAGTATACTAGGTCTCAAACATTTTTTTGTCTTCATGTGGCAATATTCTAGAGGTAGTGAAGTAATTAAACTGTCAATCCACATCCTGAAATTCTACAATTTTATCTTTGACCATTGATTGCTACCCAACTTCCATTCAAAACTCTATGGAACATTTGACTTGGTTTATTGTTCATCTATCTCCCTGTAAAATATGTAAAACCTTGCAGCATTTTCTTACATTTTGCCAAGCCTTTTGATTGGGGATAAAATACTAAAGTGGAACTTATGGATTTGTTGCACATTTTAAGGCAGCTAGGGTTCTTAGGCTGTGACAGGTCCTGTGATGGATTAATTTCACCTTTCAACTTTCCTGGAGGTGTTCTCATTTTATGTAAGAAATCATAGACCTTTTCATCATTTGTTGGTTGGAAAATCTGCTAATTTCAATGCCGATTATTTGGTCAATTGAGGGCTTATAGTTTGGAGGAATTCTGAGCACACTCTTACCTTTCCTGATTGCTTTCTTCATCATTTCTTGGGTAGATCTTTTCCTCTGCCTTCTCATATTCCTTTCCCTTCTCTTTTTCTACATTCAATTTTATTGAAATTAAATCTTGACTGCAATTCATGCAAATTTTGCTCTTCAGAAAAGTAGAATGGGATATCAAAATGCTGAATTTTGGAATTGGCAACAGTGATTTTTTTGGGATTATAAGAACTGCGTGGAAGGATGAGCAGTTCTTTAAGGAAAAGGAGAACCTAAACAGCCAAGAAAAATTGATAATAAGTAAACTGTATGTGGTGGAATACAGACACTTTTGTCCAAATTCATCTAATTGGTTGAAATGCTTCTGTCTTTCCGACTTTTAGGAACTTGGCATCTCTTGTTTTGTGCTTGGCTTTGGAAAGCAGTTGTTGATTCTCAGTCCTGGTTGTTAAAAATTTAGGAATGCTGGATTTTTTTTTCCTCTAATTTTTACTGTCTGCATATTTAAAATGAAGTTAGAATTCACAAAAATGCAATTTAGGTTTATTTCATGATTCTTGCTATGTTGTTTTTATTTTGTCCTTGACACTTTTGCTCTTGCCTTTTCTCATTACGATGGCTTTGTTCTGAACAAGTGTTAAATGATTCTCATGGATTTAGTTGCTCAGTGGATACCTTGTGTATTTGTGTTCTTCTGTTACATAGATGGTTTGTTTTTACAGCATTTCTCAATCTTCTTTGCCTTTTCCATTACAGACACTACTCAAAACAGGCAGAAGTCAACGTCAAGGGAAAACTTCGTTTGTTGAGCATCGGACATTTTTTCATCTCTACCATAGTTTCCACCGCCTGTGGATATTTCTTTTCATGATGTTTCAGGTTTGAGTTCATATTAAAGTCTTATCTCAGTGTGGCATTATTCATGGATTATGTACTCCTCAACCCTTTAATTACTTATTGGAACTGCTTGTTTACTTATTGTTACTTCTGGTTCTTTTGAATTCAAAATATTCCGGCCCTCCACGCCCCTCCCTCTCTCACCAAAAGTCAATGATTTGTTCTTTAAGTTTTTCATCCTGTTTTGGGCCATGCGTTAATGATCACTGCTACAGTTCTTTGTCATTTCTTTTCATGGCCGTTTTCTTTTCGCTTTTTTACTTTGATTTTTAATGCATCTTGTACTGAAATATTTTTCCACACGTCTTGTGAGTGCAAAGTCAGTATCATGGTTGATAACTGTCTGCCTTTTGAATTTGTCTTTAGGAATACATTTTTGAACTTTTGCTGGATTGCATTCCCAAAATTGATATTTATATTTTGTATTTTTTCTGTTCTTTTTATTTTTTTTTATTTTAATGAAAACAGTTATATAAGAATTTACCATGCTGACAGACTGCTCAAGCCTTGTTTCTGTATTTCCAGGGGCTCACAATCATTGCATTCAATAATGGACATCTTAATTCAAAAACCATACGAGAAGTTCTCAGTCTTGGCCCTACGTTTGTTGTCATGAAGTTCTTTGAGAGTAGGTTTCTTTACTACATACAGTGCTATTGTGGAGCTTTTGTTGCCTTTTTATGTCATTGAGACTGCTTCTTTTACCATTTTCAAATGCTATGACAATATATGAGTGACACTAATATCTGACAAAAATAGCCATTATCGTGTATTGTATGCTGCTAAAACTTTTGTTGTTAATTGCTGAAAGTTATGTTTCTTGATGTAGGTGTTTTAGACATTTTCATGATGTATGGCGCGTATTCTACGACCAGACACATTGCTGTTTCTCGAATTTTTCTCCGTTTCCTATGGTTTAGTATTGCTTCAGTCTTCATATCTTTCCTCTATGTGTATGTAACTTTTTACTCTTTTGAACTTTTCCTTTACTTTTATTTGTTTGATGCTTTTGTTTCACTCGGTGCATCTTCAGTATTAAGTCAAAGCTATTGTCTGTGCCATAATTACAGGAAAGCTCTCCAAGAACAGAGTAAATCAAATTCGAGTTCAGTCATTTTCAGAGTGTACATCATTGTTCTAGGCATCTATGCTGGTGTCCAAGGTTTTGTAGGCATTCTCATGCGAATTCCAGCCTGCCACCGTCTAACTAATCAATGCGATCAGTGGCCTTTTGTTCGTTTTGTCAAGTGGATGCACCAGGTTTTTATTTCCTTATGTTTCCTTATGGATTTGTAAGCTTTCTTTTTAGTGTATTTCCCATCCTTAATTGACTATTTAATATTGAGGTTTATTGACTTTTTTGTTCTATCATGTGCTTTGTTGAAGGAACGGTACTATGTTGGTCGTGGCATGTATGAGAGGACCACTGATTTTATCAAGTAATCTCTTAATCTTTGTTGTTTTCCTCATAGATCTGGTAGCATACTAAGAAATGTTGCTTGTAATTTGTTTTTCCATGCATTTTTTATTTTGTTTGGAAATTAAAAAAGGAAAGAAAAGAAAAGAAAATGTACAGCAGAGGCAATGTGTGTTCCTCTAAACTAGAGGAGATAAGAATGAAATTCGAATGATAATATAAGAGTTTTTCACATCTTCTGTTTGAGGATTACATGGTTTTCTTCTCTTTTAGTGAGGACAGAAAAGTCTTTTACCTTAGCCTTAGCCTTAAATTGTTAGAAACAACTTGGGATTAATAAGAGAAAGTGCTCGTTAGCAAGCTTTGATTTTTCCTGCCAGGGGGGACATAAGTTGGTTAGCCGTACTTCCCTCATTGGTTGTGTAATTAGTGATTGGCCCCAGTTTAACTAGATATAAAGGATATAGCTTTTTGGTTGGTTCCTTTCCATTGGGTAAGTTTAGCAGTGTATGGCGCTCTCTCTCTCTCTCTCTCTCTCTCCTATATATAAGAAAATATTGTGAGGGGAATGAACAAAGCATACAAAGAGGAGTATGAGAGATCCTTGAAAGAAATGAGCAATGCAGAAAAGGTCAATCGGCCACACAAAAAGCCTCATAGCTTGAAAAGACGCTAAAAGGGCAAGCTAGCGTGAAAGGGCAGGGTGCAGTCTTGGTTTATTATTTAGGGGCACTGTAGCCTTCCAAATAAATCTAGAGCAACCAAAAGGAGGTAATGGAACATCATCATCAAGCGTCAAATTTAGACTTACAAGAAAAGGAGCCCATAAATTGTAATTACCACCTTCTCCTATCTTGAGTCATAGGTCTCAAACTCACACCCTCCAAAATGAACTATTACCTTCAACTAAAAAGTCTAATGTCGTTGATCTTCTAGCATGCCTGGGGCCTTCTAGAAAAGCATGAAGCTCGTCCCTTCTCTAGAAGGCATTGAAAAAGAAAAGGCAACATGATTTATATGATCCCTCGTAATGCGCTCAATACCAAGTTGACTTGGATTGCCAAGAGAGTGGTATAATGTTCTTTTATGCACCTGTGGAGAAGGGCTGATATATATTTATTATAAAGTACACACACACACACACACACACACACACACAGTCCTGATCTAGTAAGCATGAAGCTAACAGATAGTTGTGGGATACATATTTTGAAAAACTGACCGGTGGATTACATATTCTTCTTGTGAATGTCATGCTTGCCAAAAATCACTGCGATTCAATGTCAAAATCTCAAAATATAGACTATGAGAATCTGTGACCATTGAAAACTATCACAGGCTTTCTTAGTGACGTGTCCAAGAAACCGACCATTGGATCACTGTGATCTTTGGCATACATGACATGCATAAGTATAGTATCTATTGCATAGTCAGTTTTTCAAAGTATGTATCTCACAATTATCTATTAGCTTCATGCTTACATAAGCTTATGTAAGCATATGCTGACAGGATCATTCTGTATATACATATGTAGAGTCCCAATCCTGTGCACATATGCTAAGTCTCAGCATGATGCCTTTAACTAATTGTGGGTTGTTTATTTTGATGAACTGACCATCGGATTATGTATTATTCTTATGTATTTTTTTTTTCAATCATTTGGCACCGTAGTGGTTAGTATCTTTGATTACTATCCATTTTTATTTTCTTCATTACTACCCATCTTCTTCTTCTATGTTGTTGTTTTTGGTTTTTTATTTTATTTATATTTTTTAACCTCTTTTATGTAAAGAACTTATCTTCATGACAATGAGAAAATCCACGTGCATGCATCCACATCTTCTGTTTTGTTTTCCTGAGCAAACTCTTTACTTAATTATTCTTCTTTTGAAAATGACTACTCTTAACATATGAGGCTTTTTTGTTTTTATTTTCACCATCATAGTCAGCATCATTATGCTGCCTGTCTATTCTATCAATTTAACTATTTTACTAATTGAAGCACTGTTGTTTATTTATTTATTTTTTAAAAACTCTGTGAAAACTCAAATTGTTAGTTTGATTTTTGAATTGCTTTTGAGGATGGTAGGACTTTGTTATTATAAATTGTAAAATATGTTGTCTAATGTTCTTATATTGCAGGTATATGCTTTTTTGGCTTGTTGTTTTGGGTTGCAAATTTTTATTTGCCTATTATCTTCAGGAAAGTGACATTCAATCACCCTTTTCTTCCCCTCCCACATTCACTCAGTCTCTTACTTGCCTTTTGTTGTGGTTTCTTAAAGTTGATTTGTTGGTTTCTAATACATATGTTATTGGTTTATACAGATCAAACCATTGGTGGAGCCAACACAGATTATAGTAAAGATGAATAATTTGCAATACTCTTGGCATGATCTTGTATCTGAACGTAAGCAACTGATCTGTTAATGTCATGCAGATTTTAAATAATTACACTATAAGGTTTGTTTCTGTGTTGAATGTGTGAAGGCAAGTTCTTTTACGATTTTATTATTACACATGTCTTGCAGAGAGGTTTTTACTCTATACATGTATCGGGTATTTGGGTGAAGGGTCTTGTTAGCAATGGTCCTGAAGATACTTTCAACAGTAAACTTTTTGTGTGTTATTTTGGGGGATTTTTGGTTTAGTCAAAGGAAGTTCCCGTAGTGCAATAAGTGTCAATTCTATGTTGTTTTCTGATTGGGAAGACCCCTTTCTTAGCTATTGTCACATTATGAAAATTTCCTCCTTTTATTCAAAGTATTCAAGCATACAATCTATTTGAAGTTTTGGACCCTATTGTTTGAAATGAATCCTTCTCTAAACAAATGCACATTTGGATTGGGATGGGAATACTATAGTTTCCCATTTCTTGCTTTCTCAGTTTATGCTGCACACATTATTATGCAATGTTTGGTGTTTACTTGTTAGGCTATAAACTTGTTTTTGCCCAGTAATAATGGTTGTATTAAAAAAGAGGCCAAACACATGTAGATGAGGCATATATGAGTGATAGGTGTTTTTTACCCAGGTCAATTTGGAAAAGGTATTATCTTTAGAGGTAAGGATGGTAATGTTGTTTACAACTTCTCAAAGCCCTATTGTTTTGGTATAGTTATTGTGGTTGAGATTTATGCTCTTCTAACTGGTCTTTAGATATGCCAAGAATCACGGTTTCGTGGTAATCTCTTCGGCTAAAGATGGGGTGGAATGTGGAAGGTAGTTGCAGAATTTTGCATCTTATGAGAGAAATAGTTCATCTAGCTAGGGTGGTTGGGGACTCTGGGTTACTTTTGCTTGGGCTCATTGCTTGGTTAATTGGGATGTAGACTTCTAGCCTTAATTTTTTTTTTTTCTTTTTTATAAATCTTTTGTTTGTTGCATTCCTTTTGACATTCTTCGTTTCATTATTTCCTAATCAAGCAGACCTATTTCCAAACTCTAAACTATTCTCTATATATATATATATATATATATTTTAATATGTGATTCTTCGAGCTATAAATACTTTTACTTCATAAAGAACTATAATTAGTTCAATTGTGCCATTGTGTTTCGGTGCTCAATTTAGAAAACACAGTACATATCTGACTGTTGAGGGATGGAACTTGCAAGTCTGTTCCCTTATCTCAAAAGCAAATGTATTTGGTAAGGATCGACATACTCTACTTTCTCAGTGTCTTATATAGGGACTTTTGGGTATTATACAATACAAATGGTATATGTTCTCTAGTACTATCCCAGCACTATGCTCATGAAACGTGATGGATTGCGTTTCTCCCTCCTTTTCGCACCTTTTTTCAGGTTGCTTCATTCTCTCGCCTCCAAAGTAGTTCTTCATCCCACTACATAATTTTTTCCTTGTTTTTCCTGAGATTATGTACTATGATAACTAGACTAACATGATAACCTAAGTGCGTATAATGATTTGTAACCGTTACTTTTCATACTTGTTTTCATCATGGATGTGCATGCTATGATCTGTGGACCCCACAAGAGTGTCAATATACCGACACAGGCTTGAGATGTTTGACACCAACTCTTCAAATCTTGACATGGCATTTTGTGAATTATATTGATAATCTAGATATTTATTGGCATTTCAGTTTATGTTCATGCTGAAGAACTATAGAGAGATAATAATTGAATGATAATATATAATTAGTTCGCAACAGCTGGCTCTTCTTTTTCTTTCAGTTGAACTTGCCATAAACCTTTGTTCACTGTTGAACTCTTGCTTCTTCTCTTAGTTGAGGATTCATAGTCTTCTCCCTGTCAAACAAGCCACGAACCAGAGAGCAGGTCTTGATGAAGTGGTCTGATGAATAGAAAAGAGCTCCTCTGTTAGAAACCATGGTTACTTTAAGGCAGACCACAGTTTGTAGAATAATAGAATCCACTCTATCCCACATTGCCTAAATAGAAGGTTGCTTGTAATTTCATATAGGTGTATTGGGCCCTCTACCTACAAGCTTAGGCTTTTAGGTTGGAAACTTAACACAGTTACATTCGTAACCATAGTCAACAATCCACTCCATTGAGGTAAGGCGTCAAAAACGCCTAAATTGTGCGAATAATGTATGCATACCTGGCTAAGTCATACGCCTCAGAGGACCCTCACTACCGTGAAACAAAAAACCTCCTAGGTGTGAATCCAGTGCACCTTGCCTTAAGGTGTGGCTAAAACACTTTTAAAAACATTTCTCATTGTATTTAGATGCTTGAGTCTTAAGCTATTGTTTGTGTTTCTAATATATGGCTCAATACAACTATCCTATGAGAAGGGTCATTGCCATTGTCTTCATAGTTTGATCCTTTCCTTCCATCATGTTGTTATGGCCAATTTTTTTCTTTTGATAGCTCTCAAGTCACTACAAACAGCTGAACCACCTGAAGTGTGAACTGCTGAATGCCCTCCACGACAATTTCATGGCCAACAAATTATTAAATTTATTACATTGCAGTTCTCTTTGTGGCCTACACCCAAGGAATTAAATATCAGTATCGAGAGATATATCGATTGTCCCAAAACACAGATATATCGATCGTATCGAAAATATCGATATGGATTTAAAGATATGATGGATATTATTAATTAACCATGGAAATTTTCAGCGTAACTCTGCAAAATAATGAATTAACCTATAATACACAATTTAGAATCAAAATATTGAAAATTATATATATATATATATATATATATATATATATATATATATATATATAACAAGTTTATGTTGTGTTTGGTATAATAAAGTGTGCCATGTTGGGGCAAAATAAATCACAAATTTTACACTAAAATGTTACATCACATTAAAAATTTAAAATATATATCATTCACAAAATAACAAATAAATAAATCAATAATCTTGTATACAAAAGAGTCTCCACTTTAGACCGATACTTACCGAAATATTGGTAAAGATATGCGAGTCTAATATCGTATCGATACCCACAGATATACGGATATATCGAAGATATATCGAGCATATCGGAGATATTTTATTCCATGCCTTCACCTCAAAAATTCTTGTTGTGTGTTGGTTTGGAGTTTCGTTTGATACTTCGTTTCTGATTTGCATAATTTGTGTTGTTTTACTTTTTGAGTATGCTGTGTGACGTGATGTTGTTTTCTTTGCCATGCTATTTGTGCTTTTCTAACTACTTTTCTGAAGAGGTTTGATAGTTACTGTTTCTTTTTCCTAAATGATACTTTTGCAAGCTCTAACTGATGTCTATGCTTGCAGATAACCATAATGCTCTTACAGTTGCTAGCTTATGGGCACCAGTGGTTTTTGTAAGTAGGCGTGCCTAATTATACACGCACATATTTGCACACATTTCTTTCATTCCTAATTGGGTGTTTTTGCCATCATTGAGTGATAGGGACACATTTATTTATTTTTTCAGATCTATCTCTTAGATATTCAAATATTTTACACTCTCATATCTGCTGTTTATGGATTCTTGCTGGGGGCAAGAGATCGTCTTGGGGAGGTAAGTCATTTCGATAGATTCTGTGCACTTGTGTAACTAGATCACCTGTTTCTATAAATTCACTTCCTTCCACTCAAACTATTTATGTTCTAGTCTGAGGGTTGTGAAAATTTACATTTTAAAATTTCCTTGCTCATCTCCATTCTTGTTAGGTCCATCTTTTGTCTCAGATTTTATTGAGCTTCTTTGCACCTGTTTTATTTTGTAGCTGCTTTAAAGATCCCTTTTATTTTATGATCTTCAGATCAGATCATTGGAAGCTGTGCATAAACTTTTCGAGAAGTTTCCTGGAGCTTTTGTGAACACTCTTCATGTAACTCTTCCCAACAGGTGTGCACCCCTCCCAAAACTAGGCGTGCGCATGGAAAAAAAGAAAAAGAAGAGAAGCACCTATACTATACTTTTCTTTTCTTTTTGGGCTGTCAATTCAATGTTTCTGAGTGCAACTTCTGTTTTGCAGGAGTTCCCACCTCTCTTCCAGTCAGGTGAATCATTAAAAGATTAGTCTTTTTGAATCAATTTTATTTTTGGACCTAGTCATAAATAAGCAGTTTATTTAGGAAGCCTTATGTTCGATTAGTCCATTGTTTAAGTAATTTTGTTATCAAGTTGTTTGAGGTCTGTTCTTGTTATACACTTGTTTGAATTTTTAGTATTTACTCGGTTTTCTGTGCGTGTGTTCACTGCATATTCCACTAAATTGGTTCCTTGTAACTCCTCCCCACCCCATTTTATGGACAATAGTTATTGTTATTTTGTCTGTGGAAACCTGCTATATATCATTAAACTAAAAGTTAAATGTTTGCTAGATTTTTCCCTTTAAGGATTCTAGAATGTTTGCTTGCTGCTGCACTTTTTTATTTTATTTTTTTTATCAGAACAACATTTGCTGCTTTTAACTCATACTCCATAAAGTCTACGCGGCTTCAATTTTTCTTTTAGATGATGTTTGTGCAGATATGTTGAATTATTTGTAAACTTGAGTTGTCCAATTGAAGGTTGTGGAAAAAGACAAGGTTGATGCTGCTCAATTTTCTCCCTTTTGGAATGAAATTATAAAGAATCTAAGGGAGGAAGATTATATCTCTAATTTGTGAGTGCCCCAATCTACCTATACTAGATGCCCTTTTTAGAATGGCACTTATGTCCATTGTTCTCTCATTTACACCATTGTCTTTTACTCTCTTTGCTCTCTCTCTCTCCC
>JAESVK010001014.1:305570-318955 GCA_017140935.1 Hamamelis virginiana
ATATATATATATATATATATATATATATATATATATATATATATATATATATATATATATATATATATATATATATATATATTTTAAAAAGGGTTCAAAAGGGGCCTGGGGTCTAATTCATGAAGATCTCTCTCTCACCCCCTAATTTCATTCTCTCTCTCTTTCTTTCAACTTATACCTCTTACATTCTCTTCCTTTCTTTTCTAGAGTTAAACTGAGAAGTTTTGGGCTCTTCTCTTTTTTTATAAGTTCATCTCTATTTCTCTTTTGACGTCATGTGGTGAAAAAGGATGTGTTTTATGGTTATTTATTCGCATGTCTGAATTGGTTGCATATATTTTTATAAATTTTTTTACCAAAAATTAATTTAAAATATATATAAATATATTTAGTCATTAACATATCCAGACCATATTGTATGCTACTTTTTCAATAACTGTCGTGTCAGTGTATCCATATGGAATTGTATTCATATCCTTTATTCTTATCCATGCTTCATAGCTTGAGGTTTATTTTTGCTTAGTAGGGACTAAAGTTGCTTGCTCTACAATTTTGTGCTTAAGAACATTGGTAAATATTAATTTTGATATTTTAGTTACTACCATAACCACCATAGTTTGTCTGAAAGGGAGGAGGTGAGGTCGTCTCATATCTTACACTTCCTTACATATCCAGACCATATTGTATGCTACTTTTTCAATAGCTTCTTGTTTCATAATTTGAGAGACTCATCTTGGTCTTATATATAGGGAGATAACATCAATGAAATTTTATTCATACCATGTATTTGTGTACATGCATGCCTTCTTGTCTCTTTACATTGATGATTTTTCTGCTTTACCATTAACTTGGAGATTTGCAGTTCGTGGGATGATGTACTATAGGAAAGCTTTTATGCTCCAGACTTATTTGGAAAGGATTACTGCTGGAGGTTTTCACTTTCAACTGTTCTTCTATTTGTTTCTTTACTGTGTATTATCTTTACTGTGTATTATCAGTTAACTCTTCATATATTGGCAATATTAGATATGGAGGCTGCAATCACTAGTAATGATGCTACTGATACTCAAGGTTTTGAATTATCCCCTGAAGCACGAGCTCGGGCAGATCTGAAGTTTACGTATGTTGTCACATGCCAAATATATGGAAAACAGAAAGAAGAGCAAAAACCTCAGGCTGCAGATATTGCATTACTTATGCAACGGTGAGTTATATGGGTTATTTTATGCTTCAGGGTTTCCTTACATGCATTTTTTCAATGTTGGATTTTTCAGTCATTTCAAGACGATGTTATTTCATCTGCTGCAAATGATATACATATTTGTTATCGTATTTTACAAAGCTAATTGTTTGCCGTTCACTTTTGTATAAGAAACGAAGCTCTTCGTGTTGCTTTTATTGATGATGTTGAGACTCTAAAGGATGGTAAAGTGCAAAGAGAATTTTACTCAAAACTTGTGAAGGCTGACATCAATGGAAAAGACAAGGTTCACATACATTTATTTTTGTCCTTTCTTATTTTCTAGCTATTTTCTTTTTGCAATTTTATAATTTTAAGTAATTGATAACTGAATGCCTTTTTTATTTTATTTTAATTGATTTCTGATCAGCGAAAAGTTGATAAAGAATCATTTCTGATACCTTCATTTTATGTTTATCTGGTATCATTTCTGTACTTTTTTCGAATAACTTGGGATTGCAAAAAAATGGGGAAAATACATCCTATTGTGTGGGCAAATCATGTCTAAACTGGTTAGCTGGATTCATATGCTGATGGTTAAGATAACATTATATTATTATGACAAATTTCGCTAGCTTCTCAAGTTGCGTTTTCTGATAACAGATTTTAATCCAATTGAATAGATCAATTGTATTCTGGAATTTATTGCCAACATATGCCACTGACATAATATGAGCTGCTCTCTCTCTCTCTCTCTCTCTCTCTCTCTCTATCATGTGAAAAGTGATTGCACATTAAATTGACCAGATTATCGTGGTTAAGGATTTTGTTTTAATTAATATAGTGGATATGCATAAGTTCATAAAAAGGGCTGATATATCTGTCAACTAACTATGAAGAATAGATGCGGATATGTGAAATGGATATGATACAATATGGATACACTGGTAATGTAATTCTTGGAAAAATATATTTAAAACCAATTAAGATGAAAGAATAAAGGACAACGATAAAACACATCCATAGTCCACATTCCACAAATTGAGATAGGAGAGAGAAAGATATATATATATATACATACATACATACAGGGATGATACTATAAGGCCTGTCTTACGCAAAGTTGCGTAAGGTCGGCTCCATATGGCCAATTTTAAATGACAGTTCATAAAACTGACCGTTGGATTAGATGCCCCTCCTCTGTATGTCATGCCTGCAAAAAATCACAGTGATCCGACGGTTGGTTTTTGAAATATGTCATTGTGAAAAATGCAACTAATATGCAACTTATTTGTTTTTCAAAATATCAACATTTTTCACAATGACATATTTCAAAAACCAACCGTCGGATCACTGTGTTTTTTTGCAGGCATGACATACAGAGGAGAGGCATCTAATCCAACAGTCAGTTTTACGAACTGTCATCTAAAATTGGCCATATGGAGCTGACCTTACGCAACTTTGTGTAAGGCCGGCCTTATAGTATCATCCCTGTATATATATATATATATATATATATGAGTTCTGATCTTATCAGCTAAGAATACAAGCCATTGGATTCCCATTCACTTAATGCATGATTCAGGGGTCTTAGCTGATTTTAGTTAAAATGGGGTATCCCTCATAAGAACATTTTTCATATACACACACAGAGGGCGGAGCTGGTGCGATGCGCACCACAACCAAATCGTGTTTTATATATATATATATATATATATATATATACGATTTGGTTCTGGTGCGAGAGAGAGCCCAAAGCCTCATGATTTAACCCTTGAAGAGGAATAGATTGAAAACGAGAAGAGAGGGCGAAACAGAGAGAGAAAGGGATGGAGAGGGAAAGGGCTTGACCCCTTTTAAACCTCATTCTTCTTGCATGCGGATGTTGGAGATTGATTTTCAAGGTTTGGGTGGTAATAAGAGGGTTCTTGTGCTGTGGAGGTGTGCAGTTTTTGCTATTTTTTGGGTTATTTTGTTGGAAAGGTACTCTTAGATTTTTGTGGATTGAACTCGCACTGTGGATGGACAAGGTTTCTCATTTTGCTTCTTAATGGGCTTTGGTTTCTAAGGAATTTTCTGGAATACCTTTATTATTAGGGAAAATTGGATTCCAACGTGCAAAGCTTGAGTTGGATCCTTTTCAATTATATTTTTATTTTGTAGTTTCTTCTCTTGTAGGGCATCTTGTCCTCCTTTGTACTCTTCTTTTTATTAATAATATCCTTTGTTGCTCATTAAAAAAGCAAAACAAAATATCGACCTCATTATTCTTTAGAAACAAATTTCAGACCCTTTCTTCTAGAAAAAAAACTAAAATTACAAATTGGCTTGTGGCATATCCCCAGTATCCCCAAATATCCGTTCGTAATTACCCCCCCCCCCCCCCCCCCTTTGGGGAGATACATGCAGAATGTATCTGATACACATCATGCATATTCAACATGTACCCAATTTCAATACAAATACACGCTTCATATTATTTTGAACTGGCCCTGGCATATTTTCACATTTACATTTTCCTAAAATTGCATGGTTTTCCGTTCACTTTACCCATCTGTATTTACTAGATTGTTTCACTCTTGATCTTTGACAATTTGCAGGAAATCTACTCTATAAAATTGCCTGGAAATCCAAAACTTGGTGAAGGAAAACCTGAAAATCAAAATCATGCAATTATATTTACTCGTGGAAATGCAGTTCAGACAATTGACATGAATCAGGTAACTAATTGTTCTTTATCCTATCAGCAAAAGTTTCGTGGACTCTTGAGGCTTAGTTTATGATGTAGATATCAATTAAATTTAGGAACTATTATTAGGTGGCAAGCTTGCACTCCTCCTCACGTACAACCCCTGCTTGCATGTGGAGTGGTGAACAAATAAACGGCTAGTGAATTGATAAGTGAATGGAGTATGAAGGTGAGAAGGTTTGAACCCAGAACCTCCTAGAAACTAGAGCTCTAATACCAAGAAGAACAATAAAATAGGAATTAGGGAGGTGTTTCATTAGGGCTATTTTTTGGGTCATTTGGCTCGAGAGAAATTCTAGAGTTTTTGTGGATAAAAAACTGTCTATTGATTACTTGTGGGATAAAGCTAATTTTTTGGCTTCATACTGAGTTTTGGTTACTACAGAGTTTTAAGGGCATTCCATTTTTGCGCTAAGGGGAAATTGAGTGGCTATTTGTAATTAGTAGTGTTACCTTTTGTTTGAGTATTTTAGTTTTTTTCTACTCGTAAGCAGGACTCCTGGTCCTTCTTTCTTTCTTCAATAATATTGTTGTTTATCAAAAAAAGAAAAGAAAAGAATTGGATGCCTTGAATTAGGTCATCTCCTTTATTTATAATAATAAGGTATAAATACAATCACAAGAATACCCCTACTATAATACTATATTTTCCTATAGCTTTTAAGTGCATTAGAATACTAAAATATATCCAAATATAAGAATACAATTCCATTTTGCACATACATTTGAAAAACCTATGCTTGCACATCCATTAAAGAATCATCATGCAGCTGCTTTAAGTAGATAAATGTTCATTGAAGTGCTTTGGCTGTTATGCATCCTCCAGTCTCATGAATTTTGGTTAGGTGCACATTCTTTGTGGGCCTTTGGTTTTGAGCTCAAATATGGCTTTGCAATAGAGATTCTTTTGTTGAGGCTCTGCTCGGTTCGGCTGAAACATGTTTACCTGTGGTTTATACTTCCTACTTCTTGCTGGGGACTTGGTGGACCTGGTTCTGCTCTTTGTTCAGTAACATAGCTGTACTTTGGCAATCTCATAAGGGATAACGTTGTCAATTGGCCCCATAACCTGGAGTTCTACCCTCAAAAATTTAATTGTGTAAACTGGACAGTGTCCCAAGAATTCACTAAGATTGGAGATGACCTGTTAAAAGTTCAAGTTGCAGACATTATGAAGAAGTTGATAGATCTGATTTCCAAAACTTTAAAAGAAATTATATCTTGGCATCTGGCACTTTAGCACTTGATTGAACTACTCATCACTCAATGGCACACGACACCTTTGACAAGGAGAGGATTCTTTTTGGGGGTTTGGGGGGTTGGCTGGTGGTGGCTTGGAAGCTTAAAACTTTACCAGAGTGGGGAAATCATCTCTAAAAAAAAAAAAAAAAAACCGTCAACATTCTATTACCATATGATTGAACAAAATATACTAGTCTTTTATATTTTGCACTCATCGTTTTAAACACCTATCAACATCGTTGAAAATTCACAAATAATCGCCGCTATATATCTCGGAAAAAGTAGCCTTGTCAAAGTCTGGGTTCTCAAGAGGACCCCTTGTTTGTTGAGTCATGTAGTCAGCATTTGTTTCCTTTGCTGTGGCCTTTCCCTTTATTACTTGTTTAATGTAATGCTTTTGTAGAAGAATAGAATCCACTCTATCCCACATCGCCTAAATAAAAGGCTTGTTATAGCTTCATATACCTATATTGGGCCCTCCACCTACAAGCTTAGGCTTTTAGGTTGGAAACTTAACAGCTTTAATACCAGCTACCAAGTTGTTGTGGTAGATTGAAGATTAAGGTTTAGAGTTTGAGAAAAAAAGGAGCAAAGAGAAGTGATGAGATGTCAAAAATTTGACATTCTATATCGTTCCAGAATTTTCAATTCTTCTCAGAGCAGAATAATTTATCTTTTGCTCCATTAGATATAGAATGTTGAGTCATATATATGCATGTTTCTGTTCTTAGATTTACTGATCTAAGGTGATTTCTTTACTTTTTAAACATAGTAAGTGTTCACAATGTAAACTGGGGAGGCTTGACCGACCTTGAGATTTGCCGTATAGGATGACCCATGAGGAAAAATACCACCGGTGTAGTGGTTAGATTGCCCTGCGTAGGGTTGGGTAACGGGAGGGGGTACAGAGCAGGCCGTGGTGACAGTCTCAGAGGCACATTCAAAAAAAGGTTTCCGTCGATCCTGCTCTACGATCACAGGTTTTCTATGGGAAAGTGTGTAATTGTACAGCTAGATTGTCAACAGTAGGGCCAGAGCACAGCCAATGGGGGCGCCCTGGCCCTCTGCCATTTCTTATCACGAAAATGTATATATCATCCAGACTGTCTTGTACGGCAAAAAGTGACAACCCAATACTTATCATTGAAATGTTTGACCTAGGGATGCAGCCCTGACTTATGCCAGGGTTGCAGGCATGCACGTCTCCCAATGCGACGTGTCAATAGCTTTAGTGAGGAGGTTACGTTGTGTTTCCCACGTGTCATGCCTTGGACTGCCAAACCAACCAGGCCAAGGCGAAGGGGCGGCCTTGTTTCCTTACGAGGGCGTCTTTTCGCCCTGGCTAGCCTCTGTCCCATCCGGCAAACCAAATCCCCAATGTTCAACTCTATGGGGGAGGGGGCAGAGAATGAGGGCGACTAGTCTTCAACACTCTTGCCATAGGGGCGGGTGAGGGCGACTAGCCTCTCATCACGCTTACTCCATCTGCCTTTCATCTTTATGGGCACACCTTGAGGGCCTTTCTCCCCCCTCAGGCGAGCATCCTTAGTCGTGCTAAGGGAATAATGTCAGCAGAGGGCGCCTTATCTCGTCTTGAGGCAGGATCGTGGATGCACCAGCGATGTGAAGCCCTCCTCAATGTCCCGTTGCCTCCCTTAGAGGTGGGGAGAGTGCGAGTGCATCATTCTCGCGTGGGGGGGTGGAACTCCCAGGACCTGACTTTTTTTGACAGGTCGGGGTCGGGGTCGAGGGGGTGTTAGTTCACCCTTGCAAAGATAAGAGAGAGAGAGAGAGAGAGAGAGAGAATAAAGGGGGCGGGTCGTTAGACTAAGGTTGACAACCTCCCCTTCGAGGCTTTCATCATCAACGATAAGTAATAAAGTAATATTGCGCTTCAATCATGACTACTCCAACCACACTTTTACTGCAGGAAGTGCATTGATTTTGGTTTTGTTTAATATGAAGTATATAGTTGAGTTTCTGCTATTTCAAATTGAGAATTTAAGATTTGCTTTCCTTAATTATTGCTCGTCTTTTTTTGTATTCTTTTCTCTAGCATTAAGAAATACAATTTTTCTTTTGTAGTTCTTTATCAGTTGTAATACTAACTAATTCTTTTGCATCCTTGATCCTTTTTGTTTTCACTTTAGGATAACTACTTTGAGGAGGCCTTGAAGATGAGAAATCTTCTTGAAGAGTTTCATAGTGATCACGGTATTCGTCCTCCTACTATTCTTGGTGTCAGGGAACATGTATTTACTGGAAGGTTTGTTTCTGTGTGATGCCTGATGTAATGTAATGCTTATATCTAACAGTCTGACTGATAGTTTTGTCACTTTTAGCTGATTTAAATATGTATAATGATTTGCAGTGTCTCTTCCTTAGCCTCATTCATGTCCAATCAAGAAACTAGTTTTGTTACTCTTGGTCAGCGTGTCTTGGCAAATCCTTTAAAGTAAGTTCATTTAAGTGATGCATGTGATTTAGTTGGCTTCCTAGAATCTTTAAAAGTAAAGTAGTTGGAGCTGAGACTCTAAATAATGTTCAGGGTCCGTATGCATTATGGCCATCCAGATGTTTTTGACAGAGTTTTTCACATAACACGTGGCGGTATTAGCAAGGCCTCTCGTGTTATCAACATTAGTGAAGATATCTATGCAGGTATGACTGTTTCACTGAATAAGATGTCCTAATGATGGAATTGTGTATTTTTTTTTTATTTTTTATTTTTTTGAATTTGCTTCTGTATCACTCATTGCTGCTGACATATTAAACTCCAATTTTCACTAGGACCTGTTTTAAATAGTAACTTGAAATGGAGACTAGACTGAAGTATTAACGAAAGTATCTATTCAAATTCACTTTTTCTTCTAATGTTTATGAGTCCCTAATACCCTAATGAATTTCTCTATTTTTCTCCTTTTTTGTCGCCTTTGTTGTGTTGGATTACGATGCATTCAATCACGCATTCTAAATTTTTTTTATTATACTTTAGCCGCCTTTTTCTGCAAGAAAAAATTTAATGTGCTTAAATGTTAAGGAGTATAGATTACTATGGCCTATCATATTGTTTAGAAGTTAAGAGTAGAAATTCCTAAAAAATTATTCACGAACTCACTAAATATTTATCTATCATTAATAAAAAATACACTTTTTTTTTTTTGGTTCTAAGATAGGCATATTAGTTCGTTATGATTGGATACTACATGCAATATCAGATCATTTCAGACATTAGCAAAAGGACTGTTGTGTTGTAATTTTTGTTGATATTTCTTCTACAGGATAAAGTAGAAATCAAACCTATGGTTAATCATGAGGTAGTTCTCCATAGTAAATATAGTGTTAGGAACATATTTTTCTCGTTCCCACCCCACCTGTCACACCCCCTGCACCCACCACAGGGCCGTGAATATTTGATTGTTGATTTCTTGTTTCATAAATTTTCAATTGATCTTCCCGCAATGATGTATTTCTTTTAGTTTTTTTTTTTTTTTTTTCCAAACTTGATTTTTTAACAAGTACATTTCTAATCTATGACTTATGGAAAAAGAAGTAAGCCTCAATCTTGCAGTAACTGTTATCGGTATGTTGTAAGCAAGGACTCAAATATCAGTATCGACGAATATATTTATGGTCCCGAAACATGGACGTATCAACAAATATATCGGTTGTATCGAAAATATCGATATCGATTTAAAGATCTAGCAGATATTATTAGTTAAACATGGAAATTTTTGTAATCTCTCGTAAATTAATATAATTAGGTTTGTGGGCTTCTGTGATCAGGAGCCTATTTTTGGCTTCATTCTTATCCCTCTTCTTCTTCTCTTCTTCACACTTATCAAACCCTAATAATTTAACCTAACTAAAACATTGCAAAATCCTAATCACACAAAACCCTAATAATCTAACTTCACTAAAACATTGGAAATTGAATGTATAAAGTGTGACGCTCTGGAAATAAAACATTACAAATAGCACAAAATTCCACATTAAACATAGTTAATATTTTTTACTGGTTTCCCTCTTAATAAGACAAGTACTGTATCATTTAACATACTTAATAATAAACTATATACAATTGTTGTTCACCTCTTAATGATCCTAAATACTGGTAGCAGTGTACTGGTTTGCCTGTTCTGTTGCCTAAATCAATATTGAAATGTTATATAGTTTTCAATTTATATTAAAATTGAATAGCATGTTAGTCTTACATGTTAGAATTTCAACCCTTTAAACTTGGTTTCTAGTTTGCTACCAACTCCTGAATATAGTATGTGATTTATTTAAATATGTGCCAGTGTGTGTATATAAATATACATGCATATATTGATAGAGGCACTGTTATAAGGTGCACGTGCACCTCATGCAAAGTTGCATAAGGTGGCCTAGAAGTAGGCCGAATGTAAAATAACTTTCGAAGAACTGACCGTTGGATTAGATACCCTTCTTATGCATGCCATACATGCCAAAACTCACAAAGATCCAACGATAAGTTTTTCAAAAAAGTCCTTGTGAAAAACTGTGACCTTTTTGTTCTATCAAAATGTCACAATTTTTCACAATCAGTACTTTTAGGAACTGACAGTTGGAACGCTGTGATTTTTGACATGAATGAGATGCATAAGAAGGGCATTTAATCCAATGATTGTTTTTCAAGATCTATTTTGCATTTGGTCTTAAGCGGGTCATTTTGCGTAAGGTGGCACCTTATTGGATCACCATGATTTTTGGCATGCAAGACATCCATAAGTATAGTATCTTATCCAATGACCAGTTTTTCAAAATATGCATCCGACAATTATTTATGGACTTTATGCTTACATAACTGATGTAAGCATATGCTGACTAGATCGGGATTGTGTATATATATATATGAAAAATGTTCTTATGAGGGATACCTCATTTTAACTAAAATCAGCTAAGACCCTTGAGCCATTGGATTGAAATCTTGAGATGAATCATGCATTAAGTGAATGGGGATCCAAGGGCTTGTGTTCTTAGTTGATTTTAGTTAAAATGAGGTATAGCTGATAAGATCAGGACTTATATATATATATATATATATATATATATATATAGAGAGAGAGAGAGAGAGAGAGAGAGAGAGAGAGAGAGAGCTGCTAATATAAGGTGCACCTGATGCAAGATGCATCAGATGGCCTCTTCTAGAGCCACTTGTTGAGCATATTTTTGAAAACTGACCGTTGGATTTGATGCTCCTTTCATGTATATCATGCCTGCAAAAAATCACATTGATCCAACGGTTGGTTTCTGTAAAAAAAATTTAACTTTGAAAAACTGTGACTTTTTGGTTCTTTAAAATGTCACCTTTTTTTCACAGTCGGTTTTTTAAGAAACCAACCGTTGGATCACTATGATTTTTGGCAGGCATGATATACATAAAAGGAATATCAAATCCAACGGTCAGTTTCTAAAAATATGCTCAACAAGTGGCTCTAGAAGAGGCCACCTGATGCATCTTGCATCAGGTGCACCTTATATTAGAAGCTCTGATATATATATATATATATATATATATTGGCATACCTCAACTCAAATTGAAGAGTGAAGAATAAAGTAGGTGACTGGTGAGTCTTACATTCTTACTCTTTATCTTAGACTTTTATTGCTTTTGCGATCAACATAGATTTATTGATTGTATCAACGATATTTGTTGTTTGGAGTGATATATTCGATGTTCCTGATATATCGGGATATATCTATCGATTTATTTATTTGTTTATTTTTTATTTTATAGAAAAAGATATGAAAGTGATATATCATATCAATAACCCTCGATATATATCGGCGATATTTTCAAAATTTAAGTCCTTGGTGGTAATTATATTTGAGCTCTTTGTATAATGATTTAATACTCTTCTAATGTATTCAATTCTGGTGTTAACATTCAGGTTTCAATTCAACTTTACGCCAGGGAAATGTTACTCATCATGAATACATTCAGGTAAAATCACTTGTTTGCTACTTCAATCCATTTACAAGGATAGAAATTTTTAATGTAAAATACTAAAATTTACAGGTTGGCAAAGGACGAGATGTTGGGCTCAATCAAATTGCTCTATTTGAAGGGAAAGTTGCCGGTGGTAATGGTGAACAAGTTCTTAGTAGGGACATTTACAGACTAGGGCAGCTCTTTGATTTCTTCCGAATGCTGTCATTCTACTTTACCACTGTTGGATACTATTTCTGCACTATGGTATGCGATTTCTTCAGTGCGTGAACTGTGGGCTACAGCCTCTATATTTGGAATCTTTATGACAAAAACATGCATTGTTCTAAGTTATTTTGTTTTTATGCTTTTAGGTTTTTGCGTAAACTGCTAACCTCTTAGGTGGGAAAACATTTTTGAAATTTTATGCATTTCTTTTTTGTTAATAAATGAGCTTTATTGTTGTTGTGTTGCCCAATGTCATCTAACTGTTTTTTTAGTTTCTTTTATTGGGCATGTCTCGGCACCTAGGGTATCTGAATTTTATTTAATCTTCTTTTGGACACATTCCCCTTGCAGTTAATAATTTATCTGTTTGTTGTTGTTTACTTTTCCTTGTTGCAACCAATTGGGGTCAGTTATATGGGTTTTGGGAATGCAGATGTGTTGTATGTATTGGGAATGCTGAAAGGAGAATGTTTCATCAAGCACATAATAATCTAAAAAACTGTATATCGTACAATAAAAGTTTTTTGTTCTTGTCTAGTACTCCTCACACTAGAAAGGATAGAAAAGGGCAGTGAGATATGCATGGCTTTGCTTCCCAGCAAGGGACCAAGTTAATAAGTAGAAGGCCGAATTATACAGTTTTAACATTTATAGCTAGTTGTTTACATCTCTGAACAAGTCTTCTTTTTTATGTTTTGCAGCTAACAGTGCTGACTGTGTACGTTTTCCTTTATGGGAAGGCATATTTGGTAAGTTAAAATATTATTCATCCCATATGCAAATTTTATTGTGGTTGTATAGCTACAAATGATCAGTATCTCTGATTTCCTTTTAAAAAGAAGAAGAAGAAGAAGAAGAAGAAAGGGGAGGAGGTGGGGTGGGTCGTTGTAACTGTTTTGACAGACTGTTTTGTCATCACTTTTTGAAAGGCAATGATATCCTTAAATTAGCATTTGTCATCACTTTGTTCTGTTTCAAGCATGCGTGGTATACTTGAGAAGTGTTGCATGGATGTTGACCTTGTCTTGGTAGTTGAGCTTTATAATGATAGAGGTCTTTCCAACCCTACTAAGGAAATCCTTAATATGCAACTACGCATTTGCATAGTATAATGTGTGGATCCTTTTATACAGTAGTTTTATTATAGTGTTTCCTTTAAGTTTAATAATTACTTGGCTTATCACGTAAAAGAGTATGTTTGAGCTAGTAATTTTTAGGTCTGCCCTTAGTTCTCCACTGTTAGTGCTAAAATAGTTCTGTCTTCGTGTGTGTCTGATAGTTTTCCCAAATTGTTTTTTATGTAACTGAAAGGTGATCATGTTTTAGGCACTATCTGGAGTTGGCGAACTTGTTGAAGAGAGAGCTCAGATAGAAGATAATACTGCCCTGAGTGCTGCCTTAAATACTCAGTTTCTTTTTCAAATTGGTATCTTTACAGCTGTGCCAATGGTTTTGGGATTCATCTTGGAACAGGGTTTCCTAAGGGTATTTGTTTAGCTTGATTGTTTATTTCTTTTATTTATATTACTTCGATGAGATGGAGTGCCAGTAGGTGCAGCGTGATTACTGATCAGGAGAAATATTCTTATTCTTTATATAATTGTTCTTTCACCTAGAATCTCTACATTTAGCAATCATTGAAAAAGAAACTTTTGATTTTACATTTTTGGTTAAGTTTTCTTCTTATTACCGCTGCAGGCTGTTGTCAGTTTTGTCACAATGCAGCTTCAGCTTTGTACTGTCTTCTTCACATTTTCTCTAGGCACAAAAACACATTATTTTGGTCGGACCATTCTCCATGGTGGTGCTAGGGTTTGTTCTCCAGCTCTCTTTTCTTATGAAAATATTGTTTTGCATGTAAAATATTAAACTAATGTTGATTTTTCGACAGTATCAAGCAACTGGTAGGGGATTTGTGGTCCGTCATATAAAATTTTCTGAGAATTACAGGGTTTTCTCCCGCAGTCATTTTGTTAAAGGGTATCTCTCTCTCTGTCTCTGTGTGTGTGTGTGTTGGGGGGGGGGGGGGGGGG
>JAESVK010001014.1:319055-355535 GCA_017140935.1 Hamamelis virginiana
CTGCATGCAAGTAAAAGAAAAATACTAAGTGCTTCTGCATAAACTAAAGCAATTATATATGTTCGTTGCTTGTCTTCAGATTAGAAGTTGTGCTTTTGTTGGTGGTGTACCTTGCATATGGTTATAACTCAGGCGGTGCACTATCCTACATTCTTCTTACTGTTAGCAGTTGGTTCATGGCTATTTCTTGGCTTTTTGCTCCCTATTTGTTCAATCCGTCCGGATTTGAGTGGCAGAAGTGAGTTTTTTTTTTTCTTATTAATTTGGAGTCTGCCCTACTTCATTGAGTAATCATTTGTGTTATCCTATGCAGGACAGTGGAAGATTTTAGAGATTGGACAAATTGGCTTCTTTACAGAGGTGGGATTGGAGTTAAGGGAGAAGAAAGCTGGGAAGCTTGGTGGGACGAAGAACTGGTATTACCTGATCCTAAATAAATATGTTGGCTGATATTTCCCATGAACTTTTCATCTTATGGCCATTAATATGCTTTAAATGTTACTTTAATTTATTGGCATTGATTCATGTTAGACAACCATTATGTATTGGTATCTAATACTTTCATGGTTACAATTGATGATATCTCCAATAATTAATATCTGATTTTTTTTTTTTTTTTTAAGAACATAATCTAGGTATCAACAGAGCATATGATTCAAGTCTGTACGGTGTTACAGTATCCATATTAGGCTATACATATTCTTGTTAGTAGTGTAACCAGTGTTGTCAAATTATGCTAACCAAATGATTTGGTGCTCCTAGCTGCATAGGATGGGATATTGGGCACCAAGGAAGTAGTAGGCTAACCGCTCCCTTATTGTTTTGGGTGCCCCTCCAGTTTCACTTTTCTGCCAAACAGTCTGACTAGGATTCAACTGGCTGCTTTGTTCTAATTTTGTTTTCTTAGATCCCGCCTATTTAAACTTTTGAAAAAAAAAAAAAAAAAAAAAAAAGAATTCTTATTAGCTTCTTAAAAATTAGAGATACAAGCTTACATTTATAAGTCTAATAATCCTAATATTAGTAACCTACTTAAACTATAATATTAGGAAACTATTAAACTATAATATTTGGAAACTACTGGACCACTAAACTATTACGTACAATATTAGGAAACTACTGAACTACTAAGTACTAACTGGGAAACTACTGAACTACTCATACTAAAAGACTAAGCTACCCTTATAAATAAAATATAACTGCAATACATATCACACCTATAACTATTAAAAGTGCAAAGTGATGCCTTCTTTTAACAGCAGTAGTGACCATGTATTTTTAATTTTAACCACTAAATTAACATTTCAAAGTACAATATTTTTTTTACCAGTTGAAGGAACAATATCTTTACAATGATTAAAAAAACCTCTAAATTATTAAATAAAAGAGAGGGCCTCCACTGACTCCCAGTCTTCTATTTCAACATCTGTTGTATTAATTTGTACTGCAAACAGAGCCAAGCTTCTCCTAGAAGCCAACCCATGTACATAGGCAAGCAGCATCATGATTGAAACCCTTGCAACCTTAGGTTACCATTTTTTAGGATCAATGAACATTAAAGACTTTTGTCCCATTAGTATAGTCGGCAGTGTGTATAAAAACTATGACAATTAAGTGTTGGTGACTAGACTAAAGAAAGTGGCGGGTACTGTGGTTTCTTTGTCACAAAATGCCTTTGCCTTCGTGAAAGACATACAAATATTGGATCCGGTGTTAATTGCAAATTAATGTGTGGACTCAAGGTTGAGGAGTGGAGCTCTAGGGTTAATTTGGAAGTTGGATGTGGAGAAAGTTAATGATCATGTGAACAGGAACTTTCTATTGTCTTTGTTGGAAAAAATGCGGTTTGGTGTTAGAGGGAGGAAATGGATTCAGACTTGCATCTCTACAGCTAAGTTTTCAGTTATTTGGACTCTGCTATGGTTTTTTTAATTGTTCCAAAGAGCTCAATCATGGGGATCCGCTCTCCCCTTTTCTATTTATCATTGTTTTGGAAGTGCTTAGCAAATTTCTGCAAAAGGCAACATCATAGAATCTAGAACCCCACAAGCTCTTAACACACTTCCTATCCACTTCCATAAGCTTACTTTCCTGAAAAATAAGAATATCAGGACAAATCTTTCTCAGCAACTCCTTAATAAGAACCCTCTTCCTCCCATCACCTAAACCTCTCACATTCCAACTAACAATCTTCATTAACAATCCAACCCCCTACTTATTCTTACCCACATCTTTATCATAATTCACTCAACATCTAAATTTCTTAATTCTCTTACACCTACAGAAACACTGCCATCCTTTCTTCAACTAACCCTTTTACCACTCTAACCAATCAACCCTGCCTTACCCTTACGGCCTTACTACCTTTTTTCCTAACCAAGAACAAATTCATTCTGCCTCAAAACTCTTTTAACTTCCCCTACCCTTCTTCATCTAAAGTAACAGACACCAACTCATTTAAATTTTGTACCCACTGATGATCCTCATTATCAACCAAAACAATTTCATTCCCTCCAACCCCATTAGGCAGCCTGCTATTGATAACAATATTCTTCTTGAGAATCCGGCTCAAAAACAGAATGATAAGGATATTCCTCATTAAATGAAACCCCATTGGCACTATCAGAAATTAAATTTGGGTTCAAGTTGCAAGGAAAATCAGTGGAGCTATTACGATGAGCAGGATCACCCATCTCACATCTCTCGGAAGGCATTCCCCAGATTTCAGAAATTAAAGAAGGAACAGATGAAGATCCCCCCCCCCCTTCTTTTCCCCTTCTCCAAAAGCATCTGTGAAAAAGAGACCCTCGTCATTTTCCCCATAACAATTTTTGCTCACTAGCCCCATAAAATTCAGGAATTTTGCATGAAACACGATTATTAGAAGAACATACCTTTTCACCTATCTTAGAAGAGCCTCCTTCCCCTGTTCCAAACATCAACCTCAATTGATCAAAAGCCCTCTCCTTTCCGGAATGATCCGAGTCTGACACATAAGATTCCTTATCAAAAGAGGACACCGATTTGGAAGATGATGAAGAGGACACCAATTCAGAATTGTATTCTTTGCGAATATTGACAAGCCCATTCTCTATCTCCTCTAATTCATTATCAAAGCACAAACAGTCTGAAAACAGATGCTTGTCATTACCCCCCAAAATCAGCTTCATCACCCTCAACCAGTCCATTATTAAACCTCCATAAACCCTCATTTGCATTCTTTTCAGCTTCTACCCTGCCATCTTTGATTGCAGCTTGCTTCCATTCCTTCTTTGAACTCTTCTTGGAATGAAAGAAGGCAAAATTGTTGTGACAATTCCTTTCGGAAGCACCAGCAGGAAAACCGCCATCAGTCTTCACACAATCTTCTATTAGAAGCCTCTCGAATCAATCTATCTTTATCAGAAGCACTAGGAAAAATCAAGTTTGGAGCATTATCGTCAGTATCACAGCTCCCTGCATCATCAGCATCTCCCAAACCCCACGCCATCAATCTCTGAACAAATTAAAGACACAATACCTCGTGTGCTGAGAAATGGCAGCCACAGAAGGAAGCAATCATTTGTAATTTTTAAAAATTGAGGCAGTCTTTAGATGACATAATTGTCAAGTCATCACCTTGCCATTTTCCCCGAAAAAATAAATATGGGAAGCTTAATGAATCAATAAGCTATGTTTCATCTCATGTCCGTAGAGTCTCTGTTTCATCTTCAATCCACTTTCTTTTATGAGTTATTCCAGGAGTTTGATAGACCCTAAAAATAGTCCAAGGCTGGGGCAGATTTTTAATTCAGAGTTTTGACCTGGTTTGGCTTATCATATACGTACCGTGGGCTGTGCTGGGCCTAGCCAGGTCAACCTGACATGCAAGTTGCTGCGACTGTAGCACGGTTTTGAGCTTTATCTTTGGGGCAGTGGTGTATTACATGGCTGCATTTAAATTAGTAAAGCTGTTTCATGTCGAACACCAACATGATGGATTTAAGTATCTGCACTCCTATATTTCCTTCTAGGCTCCGTTTGTTTCAACGTAAAATGGAAGGAGGAAAGTGAAATTCATGTAAATGGTCTTCTTGTCCATGTTTCTAACAATGTAAAATTGTAAAGTAATTCATTTTATGTTCAACAGGCCAATTTGATTGAAAACAACTTACGCCAAAAAGAAGCGTAAGTCATTTTCCATCTCTCTTCAGGTCTCTCCACTTCTCTCCCTAAAATCTCTCCTAAAAGATAGGTGAGTGACTCCTTATTAAATATTTCCCACGTCTCTCCCCTCTCTTTCCTAAAAGATAGCAATTGTTAGAGAGATAATTAAAAAAATAAATAAATAAATAAAATCCCTTATTTTTATTCTGTCTGGACATTACCATTGGTAGCATTTATCAATTAAAATGATTTTTTATTAGTTTTCAAAATTACATTACAAGAAAGAACCAAACACCAAAAAATACAGTAAGTTTATCAATTTTCAAAGTAAAAAAATTTACATCGTAAATGATTTTACATTGTAAACAACTACTTTATGCCGAAACAAACGCAGCCTTAGTTTTCCTCGGTGAAATTTAGGCTCCACCGCAAATTATGGACTATGAGTGTAAATAGTATGTTTTTAAGCTCATTAAGTCCTTGGTTGTTCATATATGGTGTGATAAATAAGTTGGAAGATTATCAATGAATATTTTGTAGTTTCTCATGTGTTTTATTTTATTGTATTAATATATTAACAGGTTCTTTAATCCTGATTTTTGAAGTTTATGAAACCAAATCACCATAGCAATGTCAAATTTCTGCCATTTGTTGTCATATCAACTGACGTTGGGACAAGACAGTCAGCCCTCTTCCCTCCTTACACTTACCATCTTGATGTTTACAAGTTCTTATGAACTTTCTGAGTAACAGAATATTATGATTCATTCCTACTGAATCTTTTGATTTTCTTAACAGTTAATATGGATCTAATTTATTTTGCTTATGAGATCATCTCCGGGGTTTCAAGAAATGATCCTCTCTCTCTCTCTCTCTCTCTCTCTCATATTGTCATTTTATAATGACTTTTCTACACGTTTGTGGGTCATATGACAAATAAGATGGATCTTTTCTTTTTCTTTTTCTTTTTTTCCTTCCTTTTATCAAGTGATTAGTTCTAAAATTTAAGGGTGTTTGGATCCCACATGGCGTGTAGTAATCCTGGTTAAATTTCCATGGCATTTGTAATGAGCTTATCTAATTTGTGTGGCGTCTAAGACAACTCTGACCTGTCACATGTGAAATCATATAGGAGTTGTTTTTTTTTTTTTTTTTTTCAAATTCTAATTTTCATTAGAGTGTGGACTATACCTTTTGTAATGATTTGATTTTAGACATGAATTTGTGCAATTGCGCCGTAAAGTTCTATAGAAAACATAACGTACTTATTAATTATTTTCTTTTCTCGTTACATCTAATGCCCCCTTGATGACTGAACTGATTTTCTTTTCTTTATAATGTTTTTATCATATTTTGCAGTTGCTCCTATTTTATTGTTAATGTTCTTCATTTCCTAAAATATTGCATCTACAGGCACACATTCGGACTTTGCGGGGGAGGATACTGGAGACTATTTTGAGTTTGAGATTTTTTATCTTCCAGTATGGAATTGTCTACAAGCTAAATATACAAGGAACTGATACATCATTGACAGTAAAAACTCTCTTTGAAACTTGATTCAGTTTTTTTTTTTTTTCCTTTTCAGGTAGTAAGTTGTCAAGTCCTTGTTCTTTCCTGTTAATGAGGGGTTTTTTTTTTTATAATAAAAAAAATCAAACAATTATGCTTCCCTTCCCATATGTGATTTTTCTAAATTGGAAACCATTAATATAGTATAGTTTGCTATTCAATTTTTAAGTTATGATATGTGTGATAAATTGTTCTGACCAAAAGTTTTTGCAGAAACTGAAAGCAATAAAATTGTAACCAAAACTTATGGTCATAGATTTCTCCATGTTGGCCTGTAGCAGAATCCTTAATAATTTAGATTTTTGTGAGGGGCTCCTGGGAGTGATTCTAGTGCCTCCTGTTCTGTTTATACTGAACAGTAGAATTGGGCTCTTTTGTTGCTTTCTCTGCTTTGGAATTCAGTCCATAAATTCCATATTGAGAGTATGATATGTCAATTATTAGGCTTTTTGGGACATTTTTTGTACTTCCCTGATCTTTCTAGGAAGAAATATTTATTCTGGCTATGTCACCTTTAACTACTTATGTATTCACAAGGTGAGTACCAAGTTTGGAGAAGGGAGAGATACTTTAGGTAGATAGCAGGTGTAGAACATTTGGTCATTTTGTCTAACATATAGCAGCATCACCTTCTATTTTGTTTTTTATATTCTTCCTTGTTTCATGGTCAAGGCCATGCAGGCTTGGGCCCTAACTTATACGCTGTAACTAAGCTGGGTAAATCACTCACGTGTTTGTGTAAGTTTGCAAGAGAAAAAAATAATTGAGTTAACCCAAAAACAATTACAAAAGAATATATATATATATATATATAGACACACACACACCCTAATAAACAAAAAGACCAAACTACCCTTAAATATATATAAAAATAAAAAATAAAAAATATAAGATACTCTAACGGTATGGACCTTCAAAGAAGCAGTATTATTAGCGACTCTTCAAGAGGGTTTTTTTTGTTGATCTTTATTTTATTATTTTGCTTCAGTGCTCACTCCATTATTCTAAAATATCAACCAAATATGTAAAGCAAACTGACAGCTGTTTTTTGTATCATGTTTGGGTATTTTTTAGGTGTATGGTCTATCATGGATTGTGCTGGCTGTGCTTATGATTCTTTTCAAGGTTTGCAACATAACTTTGAAATCTGAAATGCCACCTTCCCCTCTTTAAAATGCACTTGATTTTAGCTGTACTTTGAAAGTTAACATGCATTTTGGTTTTACAGGTATTTACCTTCAGCCAGAAGATATCAGTCAATTTCCAGCTGTTGCTGCGCTTTATCCAAGGCATCTCCTTCATGTTAGCTCTGGCTGGTTTAGCTATTGCAGTTGTATTTACAGATTTGAGTGTCCCTGACATATTTGCTTGCATTTTGGCATTTGTACCCACTGGATGGGGAATTCTTTCAGTAAGTTTAATCTTCATCTGTAATTTTTATTCCTTAATTTTCCTTCTCAGCTTTAATAAAATTGGGGAGATACCGTTGGAGTAGACGTCAAGCAAAATTCCTATGTTCTTGGCTCAATCAAAATTCAAAGTTCTTCTTAATTTCTGTAGTCTTTGGTGTCAGGACTAATATGCATCATCATTCCACTCATTGAGACCTCAAGGACAGACCATGACTTGTCCTTGTTGTTTTATTTGGATTGGTTGATTTGAGAATCACCTAGGGGTGCACCAGTACATTTATATAATGAAGATTCACCTGATTGGATGTAGCACATGCCTCCATACTGACAGTGGACATGTTGGACTCTGAAACACTAAACTTTTGTTCTTTTTATGTCCAACCATAGTGTGAATAGTAATAGAAGGATGCACCTATATTTGATTTAATGTTGTTTAGATAAACAAGTGAACTATGCCTCTTTATTATGGAACTTACAATAAAGTTGTTGCTTTCTTCCATGTACACAAGTTCAAATGCTTGTGTGGGCGCACAAGATAGTAATTTCACGAATGAACACATATGGTTGTATTCACACGTCTAAAGAGAGTTGCTGCGTCTGATCCATCAGGGTCTGTATTACAATGCAACATCCATGTCCATGGCTATGGTATGCATAGAGTAGTAGTATAATTTATCATCCATAGAACCGATTGTCTCAATGTCAGGGAAATTGTCTAAAATAAATCTCTTTGGCCATGTCTATGAGATCATGTTGTTTAGGTTCATATTTGTTTTGGGTCCCTAAATTCATTACTGTTTGTTCCTTCCATCCCCCATCCCTCAACTGGGCCTGCATGTGCATGTCAAAGATTCTGCCTGATGGTCCAGGAAGTATCCTTGTAATCGCCTTAGATTTGGGTTTCCTCTTCTATAGACTATAGGTGGGGTATTGTGTACTTCGATGTTTACTGTATATAGTTTAAAATCTTAGTTTTTTATTATATTTCTATGAGCCATTATAGGCTACAGACTTGAGTCATTAACTGAGTAGGCTCAAGCCTGTTTGAAAGTATTAAATAGGACTTTTGTGAAAGAAAAAAAAAAACAATCATTAGTATGATTTGCTCGGGCTCTTCTTAAAATAAAGGATATCTCATCTGGCTAGATCCTGTGAGCAGCTGCCAATTTTGGGCTGTATATGTGTTCCCTAAAAGAACCAGAACCAGTACCTGCAGAAAAGATAAAAAGAAAAATAAAAATAAATAAATAAAAAGGGAAAGCAAAAGAAAACAAGACTATTGGAACTTATTTGTGCTGAACCCAGTATCTAGTATGCTTAGATATCATAAGAAATGGAATACTATATAACAACACCACAAGACATCTAAACATGCCTCAAGTGAAAGGAAAACATAAGAGAAATTATCATGGATAGGTTGCTTCTCTTTGAAATTTTGATTTACATACAATGCCTTTCATTATTTGTTGTCTATTTTCTGCACCCGTATCTTTGTTAATTACCTGCTGTCCAATAATTTTCAGATTGCTGTGGCTTGGAAGCCTTTGATGAAGAAGCTGGGATTGTGGAAATCCATCCGTTCAATTGCCCGTTTATATGATGCTGGTATGGGAATGATTATCTTCGTACCCATTGCGCTCTTTTCATGGTTTCCATTTATATCTACATTTCAAACAAGGCTCATGTTCAACCAAGCGTTCAGCAGAGGGTTGGAAATTTCTCTTATCCTTGCTGGAAACAACCCCAATACTGGGATATGACAGACTAACTCTTAAACCTTGTCGGTGTCTATGTATATGAGAGACTGCTTTACTTCATCTTCTCATATTTTGTGGATCATCAGGGGCAATTTTAATTTCACAATATTTGTTCAATTTTTGTATGCCTGCTGTGAATGTACTTGGAATTGTCATTGGAAGCAAAGAGAAGTGTTTAGCAATATTTATTTGATTATTTAGTGTCGGACTCCTTAGCTGTTTAATATTGTGTTGTCCGATAATGTCTGAGTAACACCCATGTACTGATGTACATTTGGCGGGATCCCTTGATTTTTACAAATCTTCAATATTTAGTGACTGTTCAAATAGATAAAATAGAATTATGTAATTTTAGTACATTACTGTCGACTATACCAAACCAACATTTTATATCTTGATCGGCTTTTATTTTTATTTTTATTTTATTTATTTTTCTTACGCGTGGGGTTGGAGGTTGTTGGGGTTGGAATGCTTCGTTTGGATTTTGGAAAGAATGAGGAAAAGGAAAGAAATCTGCAGGAAATGTTTTAGAAATGGATTACATTCTAAAACATTTTCAAGCTTTCCTGCTTCCTTAAAAGTCAAGTGAGATCCAAACAGCTAAAGGATCTGGAGTTTATTTTCTCAATTAAATGGTGCTGAGGAGACCAATTTTAAATTGTGAAGATCACAATTTCATAGATAAAAACCAAGGATTATGTTGTGTGAATCTTCCTCTTATTGTTAGAGGGTTATTTATTTATTTATTTATTTTATTTAATGGTGTATTGTCTGGCTAAACATTGATAGCTAGTAGAGAACATCAAACTTTGATTAGTGCTCGTGATCAAAGTATTTGAGCTTGGTTTGGCTGCTTGTCATGTATGGTGCGGATTTTTTTTTATTTGGCCTTTTGGCCAACGTAAATAAGGTGTTTTGAAAAACTGACCGTTGGATTGTATATTATTCCTATGTACTACAGGCATGCCAAAAATCACAGTGATCTGACAGTCGATTTATGAGATAGACTATGGAAATTTTAACAGTTTTTTATACTGTATACAAACTGTTAAAATTTTCCACAGCCTGTATCTCATAAATCGACCGTCAGATCACTGTGGTTTTTGGCATGCCTATAGTACATAGGAATAATATTCAATCCAACGGTCAGTTTTTAAAAACAACTGATTTACGTTGGCCAAAAGGCCAAATAAAAAAAAATCCGCACCATACATGACAAGCAGCCAAACCGCACCCAAAGTATTTCATTCGAAACCCTTGAAAAGTCTTTTATCCATCGATGGATTACAGATTTATGCAATTCCTTGTATTATTTCTCTTCATCAACGAGGTGGTGGGAGTTCTTCAAAATCTAGCAATTCAATGAGTTTTTTTTTTATTGCTTTTGGTCTAGAAAAGAAAAAGTACTGTAGCCTGAAGGGAAATGCTTTAAACTAAACTGCGGATTGTGAGTAGGCAATGAAATTAGAACTAAAGTAGTAGTTTTCTTCGCACCTAGCACAGAAAATTTGGCCTTGTTTGGTAAATTGCAATCGCTATTCTGATGAACGAAATCATACCCTCATCTGTGTTGAGCATTGGACATATAAGTAGGCAAATTTGAAGCCGTTAACCAGCTCATTCAAGGGACAGATCATAGTTTTAGAAACAAACAAGAAGACAATGCCTAGAATAGGGTCGTCACTTTTCACACAGAAACAAAGCAAACCAATAAAAAAGTTGGGGGAATGTAATTCTCCATGAGATAATGCTCAATAAAGCATCCTTGCCTTTTTATCTCCTATGCACATGAAAAGTTTGTGATGGAAGTAGATGAGTCAACTGTATTATGTGAAATGATTCCTATGCAGCAACTTGCCAAATTAAATAATAATAATAATAATAATAATGTAAATAATACAACCTAACTGCTACCTACCTTATCAGAAATAAAACTTGGTTGAGTTGGGTTGGGTTTAAATTTAGAAGTTCAGGTGGAGTTTAGATTTGTGTTGCTCTGACAGACCTGTTGTTTACCGTTGGATGGCCGACACATGTGCAAGAAATAGGATCTAATGGCTCACATAAGAAAGGTCCATGGATCTGACAGGTTATCCAAAACACATCATATTTGGGCATTTCTTATGTGAGCCATTGAATCATCTTTCTTGCACACGTATCGGCCATCCAACGGTGATCAACAAATCACCTATGATCAACCACAAATCCAAACTCAATTGAGGTGTAGAACTTCTTCGAAAAACAAATCACAGCATTGGGTTTTTATTGGGGAAATTGGGATGAGTCCATAATGCTTTTCCATTACATAAAATTAAAATATCAACTTTGAAATATGACTGGCTGGCTCAAACGTCCCAAATAGAAAGCTGCTTGAGTGGATTTTTATTGACTTCCTTAGTCCTTACTCATAATTTTTTATAAATTGCAATCACTTCAAGGATAAAATGAAACTAAAGGAGCACTTTGCATAGTTTAATAATAGTCTTAAATCATATTGCCATATAACATCCATGGTGGTCCAATCCATATATATATATATATAGATAATGTACCCGTCACAAAGTTGTGTTAAGTGACTTTAGTTGAAGCACTAGTAAAACATAGTTTGAAAAATCGACTGTTTAATTAGATTCTCTTTTTATAAAAAAATCAAGATGATCTAACCCAAAGTTTTTGAAAAAAATAAAAAAAATAAAAAAAAAATTATAAAAAATGGTAACATTTTGAAGAATAAAAAAGTCATAATTTTTTATTCTGACATTTTTCAAAAATCGATCGTTGGATCACCTTGATTTTTTGCAAACATGACATTCATAAGAGGAGAATCTAATCCAACGATCGATTTTTCAAAATAGGTCCTACAAGTGCCCTAACTGAGGTCAATTGATGCAAAATTATGTTAGGTGACCTTTGTAGGGACAATTATAAAACATATTTTGAAAAATTAATCATTGGATTAGATACCGCTATTATGAATGTCGTATATGCTAAAAACCACGGTGATCCAACGGTCATAAGAGAGGTCATTTTAAGGGTATTCTTATGGGTGGATTGATGATGTCTCTCCCTATTTTAATAAATATTTCTTGAATCATTTGACATGTGTTGTATTATTGTACGGAGAACTCTTCAAAGGTTCTAAGAATATTTTTTTTTTCCTAAAATAAATATTGTTTAATTCTTAGCATGGATCAAACTTTAGCACAACTATGCACTGCTACAAAATATAGTTACAAGTATTAACTCATAATATTTTCTTTTTTGTAATGAAACTTGTACTGATAGTTTGTAGTAGTGTATAGCATTCTCTCTTTTAGTATTCTCTCATTCAATAGTATTTAGTTAGAATTCCTTAGGGAGTATTAACTTTGACTTGTAGGCCCATTTGATATATTTTTAACTAAATTTATACAAAGTAAATAAAAAGGGGGAAATTATCCAAAAGTCTCATTTAGCATTCTTTTTTATCCAAAAGTCCCATCATCTTTTTACTTTATCCAAAAATCCAAATTTAAGTTTTATTCTATCCAAAAGTCAAAAAAATTGATCTATGCATTAGTTTTCCAAGTACTTCCAAAAAACTGATCCATGCATCAGTTTTCTATAAAATAATCAGTTTTTGCAAAATCAAAGAATAAACTGATGTATTTTTTTTATTTAAAATAATTTTTGGGTAAAATAAAAAGATGGCGGGATTTTTGAATAAACAAAACTTATAAATAGAACCTATGAATAAACACCCTATAAAAATAATATGATAAATATAATAACTTGATAGATGTCTTCAAATTATATCCTTTGAAAAAAAGAATTTAAAAAGAAAAAGCTAGTAAGGGATCCAGCCAATGAGAGGCAATTTGCTAACCTTTTGGATTTTATTTTATTTTTTTTCCTTGTTTGGCCCGTGAGAGAGGAGGAGCGGCGCAAGAGGGTTTTTTGGTAAGAAAGGAATAAATTTCAAGGCTTAATTACACTTTTCTAGCATGTATTTTGGAGTAAATTTTAATTTGGTACCAGTATTTTATTTTTTCTAAATTTCATACTCGTACTTTGAGATAGTTTTCAATTTGGGACATATATATTATTTTTTCTCAATTTGGTACTTGTACTTTTAAAAAAATTTCAATCAAGGCCAAATTGTGAACGGCTATTAATTCAACAAACGGAAAGTTAACATGGCAGTTGAATTAGTCACATAACAAAAAGGAAGGACTTCCGTTCTAATGAAGGCAAAATAAAATTTCCACGCGGTCTAATCTATTGGAACTAAGGCATAAGAGGAGGGTTCTGGCGGTTCTGGCTAGTTCGAAACACAATAAATTTTGAAAATTTTTTATTTTTATTTTTGTTTTCATTTTCTTTGTCCAACATCTCAAACCATTATATGCATACACTCTAGAAAGGTATGCATTATATTGAAATTTTCAACAAAAAAAAATTGTGGTTCGTACGGCCAAAATCCTCTTTCTTGCATTGATTATGTCTTGGTTCAAACAAACTAGACCATGTGGGAATTACCCTATGTTTTGGCTCTATTCAAACTAAACAGCTCGAATTCCAACAGGAATCCTTCTTTTTTTCCACATGGCTAACCTGACTACCAAGTCAACTTTCTATTTGTTAAATTAACAGCCATTCCCAATTTGGCGTTAATTGAAAAATTTTTAAAAGTTCAAATTAGAAATTGAAAAAAAATAAAGTACATGTGTAAATTTAAAAACTATCCCAAAGTATAGGTAAGAAATTAAGAAAAAATAAAGTATAGATACCAAATTGAAAATTAGCTCATAGTACATATATGAAATTGAAAAAAAATAAAATACATGTATCAAATTGAAAACTATCCCAAATTACGTACAAAGTATAAAAGTGCAGTTAAATCAAATTTCAAATTACATATGAAAATCATATTCTGAAAGTGAAACTCGCAAGTGAGTTCAATCTCAACCGTCCAAATTACAGCTGGAGATCCGTGCCAGAAGGTGCGAGTAAAGTTGTGTGCAAGACTGCAAGTATTCATATTCCTTAGGATTACTTCACCAACCATGTCACGCATTCAATGTCATACGTAAAGGTTAGAAACTACCAAATTAACACAAGGAATAACGATGTCGTTTCATTTCTTAACCCAAAAGAAAAGGGCAATGTCGGTTCAAATTATCCCACTCTTTTCAGTTTTATATTTATTTATTTTTCCCTCTTTCAGATTTCATTTTAATTCCTTTATTTTAAATTAATTTTTAAAATAATAATAATTTTTATTTTAATATTTTTTAATTTAAATTGCTTTAAATCATATATGTAATTTTTTTTATAATACAGTCTTTTAAAATAGGAAAAATTACAGTTTATTCTCTTAAATTATATGTCGTTTTTAAATTGGACTCATGTGGTACTGATTGAAGTAATGTGCCTTCTAAACTATTTTAATGTAATAAATTGTTCCATTCTGTATGTTAAAAATAATGTTAAACTTATTATTTTTTTGTGCAATATTTATCCTAAACTGCTAATATGTGTATAAGTCTATCAGAGAATTTTCATGATTTTTCTCAGTATATTTTAATTTTTATGAATTATTTTCTCTGTATAGTAAATAAAAATAATAATAAATATAATATATTAAAAAAAATCATGAAACTTCATCGATATACCTGTAAACCCATTAGCAATTTAGGATAAATACAGCATAAAAGAATAACAAGTTTAATGCCATTTTTTAGTCCAAAAACACAAATGGCTAACTGCGAGAATGAGATAATTTGAAAATGACCAATAGTTCAAAGAGTACATTGCTGCAATCGATACCACATTGAGACAATTTTAAAATGGCATATAGTTCAAGAGGCCAAACTGTAATTTTTCCTTTAAAATATTTAAAAATGGATATTGTAACTTATTTTGTTAAATATATATACATAAATGATTAAGTAAGGACCAGTCCTTAATCTTAATTTAAGGTCCACTTACCATTAGGATATGTATTTTGAAAAACCGACCGTTAGATTATATAATCTTCTAATGTATGTCACGTCTGCCAAAATCACAGTGATCCAACAGTTGGTTTTCAAAATGCAGACTGTTAAACAATTGTTATAACATCCAACGGTAAATAATATTAGAGTGTTTCATGAACAATATTTTGAAAACCGATTGTCGGATAACTTTAATTTTTGGCTGACACGAAATATATAAGAATGTTATCTTATCCAACGGTCGGTTTTTCAAAATACTTATCCTGAGAAAATGGTGAGTGAATCTTAAATTAATTGAAGGACCGGTCATTAAATGATCATATATATATATATATATATCATATCATATATTCCAAATTCGAATCTGAATTTATTTTTAATGAGCGTAAATATTAAGATATTCTAATGTATAATTTAATGGTTGAAAAATCAGTTTATATGATAATTTTACGGTTTAAATCAAAACACATGTACCAGGACTCTGATAATATAAACACGGATATACTGAATTTGTCTTTACACGTTGATTTTAGATTAATTGCATTATAATTTAATTTTAGCCATTAAACTAATTTCTACAGCAAATCCGATTGGAATTTCTAGAAAAAGAAGAGCCAAGAAGGTAAATACGTAAGGCTATAATGTAATTTCATACCAAATTCGGAGTATTTTGTTTTCCATATTCTCCGAATCCTAATAGGATCCAAAGACGTAGATGCCTAACACGCAGCTTCAATCCCACCCGTCCATTGCTGATCTCACAGTCCATCCTATTTCCTGGCTATAAAACGGTTTTGAAGAAATCAATATTGGAGCATTCTAGATCTCTAGAGATAGAAAAACAAGAGAAAGAGAGAGAGAGGAAGGACAAGAGAAATTTCCATCGCCGATTACAGAAGAGATTTAACGCTTCTTTTTAGAGACAGAAAATATCAACGTTCTCTCAATTCTCAGTGGTTAAAGCCTTAAGCAAACGGAGCTTTCTAGGGTTTCAAGCTTTCTAGGGTTTGAATCTTTAAACAGAGAGAGAGAGAGAGAGAGAGAGAGAGAGAGGACAAGGAGAGAGAAAAGTCCATCGCCGATCGCAGAAGAGATTAAAGTTTCTTTCTAGAGACAAAATATTTTCAGTGGTTAAGGCATTAAGCAAGCGGAGATTTCTAGGGTTTCAAGCTTTCTAGGGTTTGAATCTTTATTTTTCTGCTAACTTTGCTGTTTCAGGTCTTAATTAGCGCTTATGTCTCAATCTGATTAACGATTAATCAGATTCGTAATTACTAGGGTTTTATTTCTGGTTTCCAGTCTCATTTTGATCAATACAATGAACGATCAGTCACAAATGTTGAATCCACCGCAAATGATATCTCAACCTCAGATGTTGAATCAGTCTCAAATGCTGAACCAGGCTCAGATTATGAATCAGAATCAGCCTCCTCAGATGATGAATCAACCTCATCAGATGATGAATCAGAATCGGCCTCATCAGATGATGAATCAGAATCAGCCTCAGCTTATGAATCAGTCTCAAATGATGAATCGAAGCTATGGACTATGGCCGCAACAACCTGCAAAGTCTTCCATGGACTCCATGGCGTTTTCCAACCCTTTGAAGCCAAATTTCACTGCGTCCAAGCCATCTATGTCTGGACGGAGCAATTGGAAGGGCAAAAAGGTTATCGACAAGCGAAAGGACCAAAGAAGGAACGAACAACAAAAACAAGTACCCGTGGCCAATACCGGAATAAGCGGTGCCGCTCGGGGTGTGGGTGGTGGAAGTTACAAACCCCCAACGCTTAACGAATTACAATCTCAGAATCGATTGAGGACACGGAGGTTTTATCACCCGAAGAAGAAGTTTAATAATAGGTTTGCCCCCTTTGCTCCTCGGAACACCTCGTCTTTTATAATTCGCGCTAAGAAGTCAGGTGGGATTGCATCGTTAGTTTCACCGTGCCCAGTAACGCCAGCTGTTCTTCCGACGCCAATATTTTCACCGTCGAGGGAGGTGTTAGGGGATATGGCGAAGGAGGAGTGGGGGGTTGATGGGTATGGATCGATGAATGGATTGATTAGGCTTCGGTCACCAGGAAATGAGGGGAATGTACATGATGATGATGAGGAGGACGAGGACGAAGGGGGGTCGAGTGAGAGCGATGTGGAGGAGCATGTGGAGGTTGAGAGGAGATTGGACCATGACTTGAGTCGGTTTGAAATGATTTATCCCAACTGTGGGGTGGAGTATAATAATGTTTTGGGGAACAGGGTGGATGATCAAGATACCCATATAATGCAATTGGAGGAAGAAAATTTGACATTGAAAGAGAGGCTTTTCTTGATGGAGAGGGAGTTGGGGGATTTGAGGAGGCGGCTGCAATGTCTAGAGAGACAGAACCAAATGGTTGAGGATGTCACTGAGGAAGTAGTGGAGAATGGATCTGACAATGAGAGCGAGAGTGGTGGAAAAGGAGAGGTACGTGCTCAGGGTGGTGAGAATAATGAGGTGCTGTTGGAGTATGTGGCCGGAAATGAAGATGTGGCCAGAAATGAACGAGATAGGGATGTTGATGCAAAGGAAAATAATGAAGATGTGGTGGAGTATGCATGCGGAAATGAGGGCGGCAGGCGTGTGGAGGAGGATAATAATGATGAGGCATTGGAGAACGAAGGGGTTGGGGATGTCTGTATGGAAGAGCTTGCAATTGCACCGGAGGTGGAAGTGATCGCAGAGGAGGATGAGGCTAAAGATGAAGAGGCAGGCAAAACATCTTCAGAGAAGAACATTAGCGACGGTGACTTATCCAATTGTCCCGCGTTAATGTGAGTCTCTTCTCTGAATGTTTCATTCTTGGAGTTTTGCCACTAGGCTCTACTTGGTGCTGAGAAAACTAAGGAAAAGAAATGGAAAAGAGTTTTGAAGTCTTACATTTTATGCTGTTCAGTTATTAAAATGTAAAAAAACAACTTAATGGCCAAATAATTTTGAAGATATAGTTGAGTTGTTTTTCTATCGATTTCTGGGAACCAAAGTAACTCAAAGTATAGGGCTTCACTTTCGCTTTTCCTTTCTTTTGAACCAGTTTCTCAGCACTTGGATGGAGCCTTAATGTCGGCACAGTTGTGCAAATTCTGGATATATGCATACAGAGTTGATTTTGTCTAGTTTATATTTTGTTCGTTCGATCATGTTTCTGACATGTGACAAGTTGAAGAACTGGCTTTGTTCTCCATGCTTTGGTCACCTTTGTTTAATCATTTTCCTTAGCAAGAAGGCTTATTTTCCCCTAAGGTAGGTAAGGGTAGGTAATAGGGCACTAGCTGAAGGCATAGGTTTGTATGCTTGCATATTTTTTCTTTTAAGGTTGAAAAGAACTTGTGAATTTGAAAGCGTAATCTAATGATTCTGATGTACTATTTCATTTGCTTAATGTCATGGAAACATTTTTAGAATAATTGTTCTTTGGTTGGACATGAAAGATTGGATATACATTGTATGAATTGTTATATTGCTCGTAACTTTCAGTGGTTTTATCAGAATTATAGAGAGCCTCTGTTTCTCATCTTTTGCGCTGTTGGCTTTTCCAGTTATTTACTAATTATTTAATTTTATGCTGTCATATGTCTGCTATGTATTGGTGATCTCGATGTTGTTTCTGTTAGTTTTTAAGTGGATTCTGAATGGTTGTTTGGCATGGTTGGTATTACAAGCATCAGAAACTCCATTATTCAACATCTAGGCAAGTCTAGAATTTTTAACCAGACTCACTACTACGATTTTCTTGATGTGAATTTGTTGGGCTAAAAACCATCTTTGATATGAGATTGAAGTAGAAGACCAGTTTTTTAAGTATTTCATGAATATTGACCCCATTGAGATGACAGTTATGGGGACTTGGTTAGCAAATGCCCTCTAACTTAGCTAGAGGATAAGCTTGCATTTGGCTTAGAGGCAGATTAATCCTGTGGAATCTCTGCCTGAACTACATTTGGGCTTTTTGATGTTTGTAGCTTGTGTAGAGGGTGGTGTGAGGAATAATATCATAGAAAATGACTATTTAGTAAAGGATGTAGAGTCATCATTGAAGAACAAAAAAGACTATTTAGCAAAGGATGTAGAGTCATCATTGGTTGTTCTTCTAGTATTCCATTTTCTCATCGTTTCTTTGAAATTGAGATCATGAAGTGCAGGGAAAGGCGAGCAATTGCTGGACACTCTTACTTCTCTTTAAACCCTCTCTATATGGTTCGATGGAGATTTTAGTCTTGGGAAAAAAAATGTTCAAAGGCTTTTTATTTGCATCATTATTATCATTAACCAAGATATGCTCCAGGCATTAAGTTTGCTTTCAAATGGCTCCTTAGTAGTTTTGGTGGGTGTAAATTATTATACACTGTATTTATTTATTTTTGTGGATCATTTTTCAAGTCGATGTGTAAAATTGAAACTATGATGGCTTATGGGAAGCAAAGATAGTACAAACAGTACTTTGATGACAGCCATGCATGATAAACAAAGGCACCGTTTGGATTTGTTTTTTATTTACTTATTTGCTTTTTTAAAATTTTTGTAAGAAATTACATATTGTGAATTTTTAAAAAAACAAATAAGTACTTACAAAAAACAAATCCAAACGGTGCCTAAGACTCTAAATACGCTATGATTCTGCTTTACTGCTAATTGGTTTTGGTTTGATAGCTCATTTTGTTGATACTTATCTCAGCCACAAGGGTTGAAGATTCAAAAGCCAATTTGCCAGGTAATTGCTTCGTGTGAAAATACATTGAGAATAGCTGCTTTTATAAACAGTAAGGCTTTGTTTAGTTCTAGTATATCATAGTTAGGATTGTTATCATTTATAATCGCATCAATATTCCTCTCATCTTTGGTCCATGAGAATCACTTTTTGTTCCTACTTTGAGAGCTCCAGCACTTAATTTTTAAGGACTTTTAGTTTCACTTTGGCCCTAAAGGACGTGCTAGAGTGTTGTAGAGGATGACGAGCAAAAGTTGCACTGGCAAGGAAAGCTGTTAGCTCAAGCGTTTGTTGGGGCACAAAATTGTGGTTATTCAAAGCTTCTTTTCAGACATCATTGAGTTCTCTTACTAATATGTATCTGTTCTGTTTCTAGTCGTATATGTTTTTTCAAGTTTCAACAAATTTAGGCATTATGTTATGGGAACATATCACCTCGCAGGGTTCATGCTTTGGTAAAAAGTTTGTAGGCCTCCTGTTGCTGGTGCCTTTCATGGCTCTCATTATTTAACAAAAAAATTTGGTTTCTGTTTGAAGATTTTTTCTGAGGTCTTGTATGAAATATTCATCTTGTATGAGAATTCCCTGCATGTTGCACTCATCCATCTCTCTCTAATATTCAGATTTCATAGATTTCCCGGAGCATGTGGCTAATGGGAATAACAGACTCACTAGAGGCTCAGGGCTGAACAGATTAATACGAAAAATGAACTTATAAAACAGTAGAGAGATTAAAATCAATTAATTACATCTTCAACCTGAACAGATATTGAAGAATTTGTGGAGCAGGGGTTACCCTATGTGGAGGAAAGGTTACAAGAGAGTCCAAGGTGCGTGCCAGATAGCCCAAAGTGACAGATTAAATCCTCTCGACAGAGAACCTCAATTTTAATACTGATGGCAGTCTAATTCAAGCTTGTAGGATATTGAAATTGGAATAGAGTCGAATGCCAGGCCTCAGGTCATCGAGGCAACATGTTTACCCTTGTAATTTTCCGAGTTTAGGACCAGTTAGGTTAACCTATAAATCTGAACTTGCCGAAAATAACTTTTTGTATGGAGGTTCTTCAACTCTTACCTGAAAATGCATGCTATTTGTTGCGAGTAGAGAAAAGTAATAATTTTTTTTCATTTTCACCAAAAAAAAATTGAGGAAATGCGATGGAGCAAAGCCTCACTCACACCTTAAACCATGTGAGTGTCTCCTCCATCAACTTTAGCCAAAAGACATTGTTCTCAGGGACGTGGGAGAGTGAATCAAGCGGGCAAGACAAACTTCACTTTTACTTTTCACTCTTCCAAATTGTTTAATTTTTCAAACCAAAAAAAAAAAAAAAAAATTGCCATTAATTTTTCAAAACAAAAAAAAAAAAAAAAATTGCCATTCGAATTTGTGGACTCCAGGGCCTTGCTTTCTAAGTTCTCTTGCTGCAGGAAAACAACTCACTCTGGGTTTTCCCATCTTCTCCTTGCCTAGCAGTGCATATGTAGATGATTCTTCCTATCGGACAACATTTTGCCAAGCACAAACGGGTGGAAAAGACAATATATGTCAAAATATGTTCATAAGTATTGGCAATTACCGCTGATAGCATGAGGTGTCAATCTGATTGAAATGGTTAAATCTATCTAGTCTCGCCAATAAGGGGGATTAGGGGTAAGTGTTTCAAGTGTTTTTCACACAACGGCAGTGTTGTTACCAATTTTTCACATAATTAAGATTTACATTTAGTCATTTATCTAGAAGCCACTGGATACGCAGTATGAATGGCAATAAGGTACACACACATATATATTCGTATAGTTGGTTTGCAAAAATTTATTTCTGCTCGGATCCATCCACGCGTACATGGATAAAAATAATTTTCCCGTACCCCCGGGTAATTCTGATCTTGTCATCAGTATATCTGCATGCACACCATACATTTAATTAGAAAAGAAAATATATTTAAGGAAGATTCTAGTGAATCAATGAACTTAAAAATATTGCTAACGGTATGTTGGATGAATAAGTAAAATATGAAACATCTGTAAGAAGGTAGGAGTGACACAAATTAAGGACAACGAGGAAAATAGTCTAATACGGAGTATAGTTTAGTTATGTGCAATGAAGACCAAAATGGTGACTTGGTTCATGTCAAAGGTCCCCACAAGGATAGGAGGAAATCCCAAAATAACATGGCTAGAGATGGTGAGAAAAGACCTATGTTAGGAATTTAATGGAGGATACTTTGATAAAACTGAATTGTGGAAAAGGATTCATTTAGTTGACCCCATGCAATTGGAATTAAAGCTTCCTTGATGTTTTAAAATTAATATTAATATTTATATTTATTTGAGTTGAGCATTTGTTGGTTTTATGCCTGTGTGCTTCTCTTTCCAAGTGAACTCAATGTGAGATCTTAGGAACTCAAGCCACCTTGTGTCATCTTAATATGAGGTTTTATTCGACAATGTGTTAATGTCTTATGTGTCCTGAAAAAAATAATAATAGACAAATTTATAAATATCACATAAATCAATGTGAAAGCAATGTACTAATAAGAATGAGAGATCTTACAGTAACTCCAGCTTAAATTCACTCTTCATTTCCATAGGAAGACCAAATCCTCCAGCAATGATGGCTGCATCATCCATAGTAACATCATATATGTTGGTACCAGTCTTCCTGCTCATGTGCAACACAACATGAATCTTAGGTTCACCAGAGACAAGAATTACTCATTTTAGACTAGTGAAAGGATAAATATTTGTGGTATCTGAAGGGCGGAATTAGAAATTAGGCTTTCACAACCGAGCAAAAAATAAGGTTCTACACTTCAGTAGCTTCTAGGAGGACTCAGTTGCTTTCTATTTTTTCATATTTTATTTATTTAATTGTTTTTCTAAATGGGCTGGATACTTTATTTAAGTATATAATACTGTAAAAATTGAACCGAGCAAGACCTAGAATTACAAAATCAAGGAGCTAACTTACTAAGTTAAGAACCCATAGCATAAGAAATGTGTCCATTATTGAAAATGGCAGTTGTCATCGTCACATGTGCTTGTAAAAGATTATGAGTGCTTAGGTCTAGAAATCTCGAGCTTTCAAAAGCTTGAACCAAGACCTGCTGGATCTAGCTTTAACTCTGTTTGAGTTAGTATTAAGTCAGCTTGTTTTAGTATAATGATATTATTGTAATATCTCTAACATCCCCAGTATAAATAATAATAAAGCTATGGTAAGAGGCTGATTAAGCACCTAACATATTTCCCTAATTTCTCCATTCTTTTCTTCCGCTCTCTTCTCTCATCAAGCCCCAACGACATAAACCTTAATCTTACAATTCAACTTGGTATCAGAGCATACCCAATCCAACCCTAGGAGTCTCAAGAGTCATTAAGAAGTCACTAGAAGTCAGAACTAGATGACATAGGTGTGTTGATGTCAACTGCCGAATAATAATGGGACACTTGTTCGAGCTCCGACATTCAGCAGTTCCATGGGTTGAGTCGCCCCACCATTCTGATGATTGTGGTGATTTTTCCTTTTTCCTTCCTCCTTTTTTTTTTTTTTTTTTTTTTTTTTTTTGGAGCTGTTTAATGTGTTATTGGAAATTTCAGTGATTTTTTGGAAAATCGACCCTAGATTTATCAGCTTCTTGGGTATTTATTGTGGCTTAGATCTCCTTCCTATGTGCCAATTAACATTGTGGAGGATCTGATAGCTACTCGTTTGAAGGTTTGATGATGGTAGTGTGATTTTTCATGACCTTGAGGGGTCCGATCTCATTGAGAGTCCCAGATGGTGCTTGAAGGGGGCTTGTTAAATTGATTTGTTGAAGATTTTCGAAGCTTGCTGTCTTCTCCTTTTTACTCTTTCCTTTATTGCTGATTCTGCCTTGATGGTCTTGATTTTTCTGATATGTCTAAAGGAAAATTCCCTACCATGGCTTAAGGGGAAACTCCCAATCACTAAGGATGATGATATGTCTAAATCGATTATCTTGAAGAAGTTGAATGGCATGAATTATTTAGCCTGGGCTCATGCTGTCAAATTTTCTTTTGTCGGAAGTGGAAATTGAAATATTTGACTGTAATCCTACTCCAACTAGTGACCTGGCTTATAAGGAATGGTTGTGCGAAGACTCTACTGTTATGGGATGGTTGTGGCACAGTGTAGAACTCCACATTGCTACCGCATTGAATTTTGTGACTCTTCTCATAAGATTTGGGATTCTATCACAACTCTTTTTCTCATCAAAGCAATGTTTCACAAATTTATGAGTTGTATGAGAATATTTTTACCCTTAAACCATCCGGGAAGCCTTTAGTCGAGTATTACAATATCCTTAAGAATTGTGGATCTATTATTGCAATATCGACCTTTTACTACTGCTTTGGAGCAACAGAACCATCATTAGGAGTAGTTTATGATTGCCTCTTCACTATCTGGATTGGACTCTAATCTTCATGGATTTTAGGATCAAATCCTTGCTAGTGAGACCCTACCTAAAGCTGTCAATGCTTACTCTCGGTTGTTGCGCTCGTCCTTACGACAACATTTGACCGTGACTGGCCCAATTGTTACCTCTCTTGATTCTACTGCCTTGGTATCTAGCACAATTTTATAAAGTATGCTACCAATATAAACTAATATTACAACTAAACTTACACAAACGTGCCATCCATGGAGAATTTTAAGCCAAGCAAGATATCGACCAGAAACTTTAATTGTCCATTCCCCTTGACAATCTACAATAGTAACATTAGAAGGTTGAGAAAGTAAATTAGTCAACCAAGGATAAGTAAAATATTTCCATTAGAGAAGCAGCATAAGCAATCATAGTATTAAAAATTTACGTAATAATTATGACTTTTATATGAAACTAACCTGCCTGCCCATAAGACCATTGGCAGCATTCTCCAACCAACTATCTGTCTCTGTCTGCAACATACAACAGGCTTAGTTCAGATTAAGTGACGGGAAAATTTTTGTAAAAGCAACACAAATACTTGATTATATTTAGAGCTGAAGAGGCAGGCATACTTCCCTGGGTGACAGGAACACCTTGAAAATTGAGAAAAGTTCTGTATAACATAAACTAGAATTACACATAAAATAAGATTCTGTTTTATAGACTAATGATGGCTCCAAATGGGGAGTAATGATCGTAACTGAAGAAATGAATATATGGAAATCCTTGTCTAGTTACTGGTTCAGCAAAATAATGTGCACTTCATTCTCCATTGACTGCATTCTCTCCTAGGCTTTGTTGGCTTTGTTCTTTCCTATGCTCACTAGCATTATCAAATGAAGTCCTGTCCAACGATTTGGAGTTGGCTGCATGAATCTTCACCTTTTTCTGCCATTTTACTTGATCTAGGGATGTATTTTTCTGATCACAAGTCATAATTACTTCCTCATAACCAAAACCTATGCCCTTTTAGCCTCTCTCCTTGTCTTTGTGAGGGATAAATTTGCACCATACTGCTCCTAATTACAAGGGTGGCCATTAGTTTTCATTATAAATGAGCAGAACATTTCGGCCAGGGTTCCCTCATATTGCAACCAATTTGTGCTACCTCTAGGTTCTTAAGAATGCATTCAATTGTATCTTCATCCTATCTAGTCTTGCCAGTTGCCACACATCCATAGCAATAACCTCATCTAAGCTGCAGTTACATTTTAAAGACATATTTCTTGATTGCCCAACATGGCTAATTTTACAGACATGTTTCTTGATTTCCCAATATGGAATACCATAAACCGTAGCTGGTTTCATAGCCATCTTCAACTATATGCCATTGAATTCTATATTTTACAAGCATCAAAGTGGGTCTAGGTAATTCTAGTTTCTTTCAATAGAAGTAGAACAACATAAATGCTATTATTACCATCCCAAAACTACCTGTGAGCTCCATATCATTTGCCATTCTCCCTCCAGGAGTTGACTTTCACCTTTAGCTATATTTTGATTTGAAGAGATAAACTCATCAATTGCCTGCAAAGGTTATAGTGTGTGGAAGAAAAGCAGAGGGAAACTATATCAACAACACTGAATTCGTAGCACCACTCGCTTCAACATATAACTTAAAAGGTTTGAATAGGGAATCTTACTTCTCTCACTCCTGTATCTGTGGAAATAGCTGCTAGCAATCTTTGCCTTGGTTCAGTTTTCTTTTGAAGCACAAATGTGGTGCCCTGCACTACAAAGACATTTCTGGATGTCCTTAATTCTTAGCAAATCAAACACAAAGGAGAATTTGTGCCATTCTTTATCCATATTGAGTATATATGCAAGTGCTAGTATTTCTGTTAGAGAAGGGAAGAGAGAAAAGGTTAAGTTTGTATACTCAGAGGCAATGAATTTTATACTTACCTTATTTCCTCTTGAGATACGAATGCTTCCAGATTGGGACAGATATGTAGTGTCCAACCAACCCTTTGCTTCATCTCCAAGAAGCCTAAATGGCACTGGATATGGAACCTTAAATGGTAAAAATTTAAAAGAAAAGGCAGCTCTATCGAACTGGAAAAGAATTCGTTTTCCATCTTTAATTGACGCCGCTGCCTGCATGGAAACAAAAGATGCATAATATAAAAAAAAAAAAAAAAAAAAAAAAAAAAATATTGTGTAAATATTTTATAAAAAAAAAAAAAAAGTGTGTACAGTATAATCACACAATGTGTTAGAAATAAATAATGGTATCCAAGTCCTTGGAAGTTAACCCATGAAGTCATTCACGTTAAGAATGAAAAAAAAAAATGTCCTGGTTTTACATGTACTGAGAGAAGAAGTACATAGAATATCAAAATGTAGGGAATCAAGACCATTCCCAACTATGAACAAAATTCCAAGGCAACATGGTTCTAAAGTTATTCAGAAATTATCCACTAACTGGGAGGAGAATGACTAGTCAACTTAAATCTCCCTCACATTGCTGCAATATATTTTAGTTGGTTTCGATCAAACATTTGGACATATTAAAACTCCAAATCGGGATGATTCACAAATCAGTTCCTCAAAAAATATGCTTAAAGCCCCAACAAAACTATAAGTCAACTGCTGACGTAGTGCAAAGCGCCAATAAAACAATGAAAGATGGGGAATCTCTCAACTAGAAAGATAAATCCTCGAATCTATTAGGGGCCTTGAAATCTACGAGGAAAATATAAGAGAAAATTATCTGAATTTTATTAATAATAATCTTGAATATTTCGGTTTTACACTTTAAGGTCTATTTAAAGACACAATAAAACCCTAATAACACTTAAAAATTTGCTAAAATTAACCATGCCTAATATATGGTATCATATAGGGACTCAAATTTGACTATTTAAACCCCAAAAATTGTTTAAAATAAGAAAATAAAGCCCTCAACTGATAAAAAAAAAAAGTGGAAATTAAAAAAATAATGGTAAAAATCTTCCAATGTACATGACTTGTCCAGAGTCTTTTTCCTAGATAAAGCTAAAAGTTTGGAAAAATAAAAATAAAATGGAAAACCATGTATGAACCAAAAATCAATCACATAGTGTTTTAGGCCTACTGCCCATGATCGACCTTAAGGGATTAAATCATTTTCTCAATATGGAAGTCAGAAAGAGTGAACACCAGTGTTGTATCCATTCTCTAGGTATGTAACCGTCATAGATCTTGTCAATGACCATTTCACTATCATTCTGTAGCCTCTACAGATTGAATACGTAACTGCTTCCCTCAACCCATTAATGGACTCCATTTCACGAGATGCCCATCTTTGCTTCATTCGACAATGCTGCACAAAGTCTAAAGGACAAATTGGTAGTTTCCACAACATATGATGAAGAGATTAAAAACGATTAGAAGGATTTGAACAGTGTCACTGAGAATTATGAGCTGTTCTCCAGAAGTATTTTGATCAGCCACCTGATTCGACCAAGATTATATCAGAGTTCAAAAAGTTCCGAGGATCATTTAGTAAATTAGAGCTGAAAACCTCTTCCACATCTTGGGTTGGACAAGCTCCTTTTTCTGTAATGGGGTTTCTCACAAATTTTATATGAATATACACGAGAAGCTATTGAGGCTGCATAGAAGCTAGCAGAATCCTATCTAGGCATATACTTTTGAGCACACATGTGAACACTATAGTACTATCCAATATGGGAACACCACGCCTCTAGCCACAATTGCTCAATCAAGCCAAATCAGAGAAATGATATGAGTAGCACTTGATGACTTATATGACTAAGGTCATTGCACTTTTTCTTTCATGTTTCATGGCACTATTGGTGGCAGCTGGGTGGAGTGTCTTCATTTGTACTTTCACATAGAAACATCCATTTTATTTATTCTCAATCAAGCAAATTCTTTTTTTTTCACAACAAATGGATAAACAAAGCAGCAGCAATACGCAAATATGATATAATAAGTTATGTCAGTTTTTATAGCTGTTTTTTCTAATTATTGTATAATCCTTTCATAAGTATAATTCAAAAAAACAAGCAATTACAACCCTGAAAGATACTGAATTCATACCTCTACTTTTAGCTCACCTATTGCATCAGAGAATCTTACGATATTGGTCACACGCGGGTCATTTGTCTGAAGGTATACCTCTTGAAAAACACTAAAGAAGTCAACCCCCACAAATGTTCTCTGCAGTGATATACAAAGAAAAAGCATGACACAATCATCATCACAAAGTGCAAAAGAATTATTATTGGAAGAAGTACATGTCTACCATGATAACATCATCGTAACTTCTACAATATCAAGGACCTTGTCAAGGTACAAGCTCTTATAAAGGTTCAGAGTTCCAAATACAATTGATTTTGTACCATGAAACAAACAACATAAAAACATAATTTCTTCTGTTTTATTTATTTTCATCATATAGTACCTGTTTGACACCTATATTGATTGGCAAACAATCATGACATGGTCTATATTTATGCTCTACTGTGTATAACTATATATGTGGATTGCTTGTGTGTCTATGCATGCCTTGCCTGCCTAGACCACTTGGTACCTGCATATGCCCAAGCACAGTGTTACTAAGCAAGGCCTAAGCAAGGCCTAGGCCATACCCCAACACCTAGACAATTAAATGATATGTGCCCCAGTGGTAGCCTAATGTATTGTTTGATAGCATGTGTTTCTTAGTAGTTTAATTGGATATCTAACACAATATTCGATATAGATATTTTTTACCCCTTGTGGAATAAAAGGTTATATTAGTGATCAAGCACACAGTAAAAGTAATTTCTCACGAGTTCCCTAAAGTACAATTGAAGTGTTAATATATGTGATACCCAGGTTTTACAATTTTCACCATAAGGAATTATAGAGGTGCTGAATACATCATACTAAATACTTAAAGGCTCCTTTTGGTTCTGGGAAGAATGAAGGAAAAGAAAAAAAAAATGCACACAATTAGTTAAAATGGCATCATTTTAACTGTTCTCTTTCTTCTCTCTAATTCTTTCCATGAACCAAACAATTAAACATTAAAGATAGGAAAGTTTATGACCGACTGAAAAAATGATCACAAACAAGTAATTTAATAAAATTATGAGTTTAGACAAGCTAAAAATGTTAGATACAAGAAAGTTTATAAGCACTTGAAAACGTGAATATTAAACCAGATCAAAGTATTAGAGGACAGAAAACTGAAATCTAACCTGAATTGGAGATGCTGTTCCAGGTCTTGTTGTAAACATTAGTCGCCAGCGACCTTCAATTAAACTAGAGTTTGTCTGCATATATTCATAGTTATATAGTGACTTCCAAGTACTTACACATTTTATCCTAGGAAATTGCAAAAATAAACAGTTTTTTCCCCGACTAAGAAATAAGTGATAGAGTCACAAACTCACAATTATTTTATTCCTTCCAAAGACATGGAAACCTAAGCTATTCATCAAAGTTATTCAAATTTTAAGCAAGTAAAATATAATTGATCAGTACCACGTTCCAACTCAAGGCCATTTATACACTAAGTGGCAATGAGGAACTCATAGTACTAGCATTGGTTCATTATCATCCGCAATTTGGAACTGATTTCGAGAATAAACAAACAAATCTATAAAAAAAAAAAAAGGTATAATTGAAAGAAATCAATGTTTTTCTTGCTACAACTATGCATCAAAGAATTTTGCACATCGCAAAAGAATATTGCATCATGAAATCTTCAATTGAGTAAACAAACCAAAAGATTAAGAGTTTAGAGATAACCACGCACAGGATCAGGTACGCCTTCTAGACCTTCAAGAACTTGCACAGCACGTTCGACATCCTGCAAAATTCCCCAAATATCAAAACAACCAAAAACTCTGTAAAACTAATGTGCTCTGTTTGGTGGTTTTGGAAGTGTAGGAAAGGAAAAGATTAAAATCTTCAATATTATTTGGGCCCCAGGAAAAATAAATAAATAAATAAATAAGTCCTGCCAATTGAGTCTAATACATCTATTTGAACTAGTTGAGGTGACTTTTTCATTTTTCCAAAGGCCCAAAAATCAACATACAATATAAGATTTATACTCTATATTCTCATCAAACAAACGGACTGATACCATTTCTAGCGCATCAAATTCATTAATACCCCATTAGGTTGTCCAGAAAGTGTCGGAAAAGAAATATTGAATCTAAAAATATTCCACCATTTGGTTACTTCTCCTGCGTTTTAATTTCCAAATCTTGTTTAAAAAAAATACTACAACACAAAACGAACCAACATTGAAATTTTTTTGCCAACTTCAATGAAATTCCACAGGTCCAATTAACAGTAAACATAAGACTAATATTTCATTTTCTTTCTTTTCTCCTCTGTTTTCTCAGCAACCAAACAGAGTGCAGTGAAAGGATTTAAAAAATATATATAAATAAGCGTTCCAGACATCCAGTAATGAAGCGAAAAGAAAGAGCGAGAAAAAGTTACATTGAGCTGCTGTGGAGTAGCGGAGCGGCCTCGGCCTTGGATACCGATAAGAGCTTCGACGAGGCGATTTTCTTCCTCTGTGAAGGAAATTTGTTCTTGTTGTTGGTCGACGAGAGATGAGGACAGAGGTCGAAAGTTTCTGCGACTGCGACAGTATGATTCGAAGGGTTTCGGAGATGGCAGAAGAAGAGTTGCTGAATTGAATGGTGGCGAGAATGTGGTAGTGAATGGCTTGAATCGAAACCCTAGATTTGCAATTTCAATAGCCATTGTTAGAAGAAGAGGAGAGAGAGAGAGAGAGAGAGTTGTTTCTCCTCAGAGGTTTCGCTGTGTGAGAGACCGTTTGCTTACTGGCCTCAAGGAAGCGCGAGAATCAGACATCTTTGTATGTTTTGCCACGTGGGCTGTTTTATGTCAGACACGTGGAATCCAATTGGTGTGTGTTATCCTTCACTCGTTGTCGTTGGTTACCAACCTACCATTACATTCTTGGCGCGCATTCATACTGATAATTTCTAGAGAACACATAATGTTTCCGTACATTTTTTTATATCATAGTCACTGCCAATTTATGGGTTTTTTCACTCTCATGTCGCGATTTTGAAATATATATATGCATTTTGTATCAGGTGCATTCTTGTAGAGCCACTTGTACTGTAAATTTTAGAAAATTGATTGTTGGATTAGATACCCTTATAATGTATGTCATGCCTGCCAAAAATCACAGTGATCCAACGGTTGGTTTATGAGAAAATTGATTGCTAAAAAATGATCATATTTTAAAGAACAAAAAAGTCATAGTTTTTCAAAGTTACATTTTTCAAAAACTAATCGTTGGACCACTATGATTTTTGGTAGACATAACATACATGATATGAGTATCTAATCCAACGGTCAATTTTTCAAAATTTTCTCTACAAGTGGCTCCACAAGAGGACACCTGATGCAAGAAGCATCGGGTGCTTGAAAATCTTTTCACTACTCTCACACTCTTGGAATTCCATTTTGACCACCATCACTTATAAACTACTCGATTATTGAAAAAAGACACAAATTTAATCAAGTTATATAAAAATGGTGATTAAAGGGATGTGTAAGGTTTATATGAGATGGAGAATGAGAAGGAAGATGGATAAGCTAGGTACTAAACTATAACTGAGCAGTTTTTTGAGTGGGGTGTAAAGATCATTTTTAGTTGGAGTTGGGTTTTAATTTTTATGGGTAATTTGGCCGGAAGTCCTAGATAAGTAGAGTTTAATGCGAAAACTCCTCCCAAAAATTGCTTATTTCCAAATTCCTTTTTACCACATTTCTAACAAAAATGCCCTTACCTCAAATTATCATAACCTACTTCAGACAAACAAACTTTGAAGACTCACTAAAACACGTTTGTTCACTAGAGAATTACAAAACAAGACCTCCCAAATCTCCAAGAACGCCTCCACAATGACTCCATGATGGTGTCTTGAATTCAAAGTAAGAAAACAATGCAAAAGCCCTTCCAAATCCTTAGTCTCAAACATGTGCTTCTCTAATATCATTTCCAACATCGATATCTTGCAATTCTTGTATGGATCTTCCGATTTCTTCTCCACTACAATGCTCTCCATTATCTTACCGTCCATCGTACACGACATTATTCGCTGGAAAATCGATTCCTTCTCCTGCAGCTCAATTTCCACCGGTGGCAATGGTGTTATTGTTTTCGTCTTCGTTTTTATCTTTCCAGTGACGGATTCTCTCCAGTCCTTTGATATGTTGCTTTTCAACCTTCGAACTTTCTTCATGTTATTATTTCTCTTCTTTGAGTTTGTGCTTGATTTCTCGCTTTGATTCGATCTCCAATTGAGTATCGAAATTGTAAGAAAAATTGTTCGAGAAGCTTCTTTGGGCTATTTTCATTGTGTGGGATATTTTCATTGTATTAGGGTATTTTCCCTGTCTTGGGTGTTTTCATTGGGGTGTTTTTATTGTGTGGATTGATTTCAATGTCTTTAGGTGTTTTTATTGTCTTAGGGTGTTTTCACCGTCTTTGGGCTATTTTTACTATGAGGTATTTTCACTATGCTAGATTGTTTTTACTGTCTTTAGGCTATTTTCACTGTGTGGGGTATTTTCACTGTATTAGGATGTTTGCACCGTGTTGGGGGTATTTTTGCCATTTTAAAAAATATTTTTAAAAGATTAGAACTTTTCGCATGAAACAAATCTTAAGTAGAATCTACCAACAAAGTGTTGGCTCAGTGGAAGCAGATTGAGCCCCAAGGCGTTCCAGGCCAAAAGGTCTAGAGTTTGAAACCTTATAGTCGCTCTTATTGGGAGGGATTTACCGTACTGCTCGCGTCCCGAACAGGGATTAGTCCCATACCCATAATGGGTGTGGGGATGCTCTAGGTGATAAACCAAAAAAAAAAAAAAAAAAACAAAAGAAAAATATTACGAAGGGAAGAAATTTTAGGACTTTTTGCATTAAACTTTTCTTAAGTGGGACCAATCTTCAAGATCCCCTTTTTATTTTTTCCTTTAATTTGATGTCTTTGATTGTAAATCTTCTCGTTGGTATTTTTGAAAGAGTGAAATATGGGGGTAGAAACTAACTTATGGGGTTTCAATATTCCCTCCCAATTAATTTAAAAATGGAGCAGTTATTGCAACCCCTGTAAGTATTAAGCAAACCCCACTTATAAATAAGCCCCAATTTTTAGTAAGTCCCCATAAACTTCCAAAAACACCCTTAACCCCATTTTAATCATAAAAAGTGTACACCCCCATTTGACCTAAACCTCCCAAACCCCATTCTAGAGCCCGATCCACTCTCCGGTCAGTCCCTCTCTATTACGATATTTGTAATCTCTCTTAAAGCCCTATGAAGAGGGTAAATTTCGTAAAAAGATCAGGGTATCAACATGTGTGAGGTAAATTGGTAAATTCCTATAAAGCAGTCCGCACCGTCTACGTGAGAAGATATTTCTCAACCGCCTATATAAGAGCTCTCTCCTAAGCAAATAAGGTATGGATTCACGACCCATCTTTACACTCATATTCTCTACTTGCTCTGTAACTGACTTGATCGTCGGAGTCTTGTAGGAAAACACCACACCGGTGTTCACTTCTCGGAGCTCAGTCCCACCGGATCTTCGTCCCAGCAGAATATTTACCGATGACCTATTTTCGACATCATCACCCTATATCAAGCCAACAAAATTTCACAAGCCAACCCAAAAGAAGAGAGAGAAAGTAGGTGGAGGTCAGCCATTGCAACTTCGATGAGTTAATTACCGGCAGCTGACCATTTCATTTGGAAATAAAAATTAACAAAAAAAAATTTAACAAAGAGTAGAAAGGATTTGACTCAGAAAGAAATTGCTGTTATTAGTTTTTTTTTTTTCTTTTTTCATGGATAAAATCAAAGGTCCTCCCTGCTGATGATATCAAAGCCTTTTCTGTTTCTTTGAACATGATAAGATCAAAGGAATGCGAGAGAGAGCCTTGCTTCAACAACTTCAAGAAAACCATAAATCTTCTCCTTTGGGTTGGTTTGTGAAGTTTTCGGGTTTGATTTTGGATTTGACTGATCAAAAAGTGCAATGGATTTGCGAATGAGTCACTGGATATGTTGATGGTTAGCGATAGTTCGGTGACGGATCGCCGGAGATGGTGAGGGCGACGGCCTGTATGGGTCGGGTGTGTGTAGAAAGAGATTTGGACGGGTTGTAGTTTTTTTAAAAATAAATTTTAATGGCCTAATGGGATATTAACATCGTAAATCACCGTTAATGGATGGTACTAATTGCCACGTGTCATTGTAATATTGGTTTCTTCCGAAAAAAAAAAAACTGTAATATTGGGTGGGATAGAGAATGATGTGTTTTATTATGGGGTATAAATATCCAAGTTGGTTGGTGTGAGTTGATATTTTAGAAATTAATATGTCCTTCAAGGTAAATTTGCACAAAAATATTTTTGAAACATAAAAATACGGGTTTGCTTAGCACTTGGAGGGGGCGTTTGGATCCTCTGCTTGCATCTACTTGCATTTCAAGCATAGGCTGACACGTCAAATTTGGCAAGATCCAACGACTGTGTTAGCCGTATGGCTTCAATCCATATTTGTTTAATGATTTTGATGATAACAAATATTGTATTATGTTTATGCATATAAATACTTTGTTGAACATTATGATATATGTCAAATTTTATTGGATAGTTTAATTGGCCAACTATGTTGATCATTTGTTTATCTTATGACTCTTATATATATTATCAATATTATTCATACTTGTAAGAATCGGGATTTAAGCCATTCAATGAAGAAGTTTCAACATTGCTTGAAGCACCCATGAAGCTCATGCACTCTAAGTGTACCTTATGTGAATATGAATAGTTATATATTCACTAAGGACCATGAAGAGAGCCATTCAAAAGATGAACTCTTACTCAAGCCAAAAATGAAGCCAATCTCAAGCCTATCACAAGCCTAGCACAAGATTTGAAGATTTATTCATGAAGACTTTGTTTTTATCTCATGTGAGTGATTAGAACTTAAATATGTAAATCTCTCAATCAGGATTGAACTATGTTGGTTCAAAAGACCATGACCTCTTAGACCTTGTTTTAACTTGGGAAAATCATTTTATTTGGTAAAAAATGTTATAAATCAAAGTGGATTTAAAAAAAAAAAAAACTCAAAATGTAGCTTAAAGTTTATGGAAAAGGACTTGTGGCCTAGCCTAGTCGACTAAGCCATCATGTATAGTCGACTAAACACATGACAGTAAGCATGCTTTCATAAACACATAAGCTAGTCGACCAAGCCTCTAGTTCTAGTCGACTAATCGTGCCCGGATTTTCAAAAGCTTTAATTTTCACTATTCTAGTCAACTAACCTTATGACCTAGTCAACTAAGTATGCTCAGCAGCAAATAACGACTAGTTTTTGCAAACCAAACGGCTATATTTTTGTCCATAACGTCCATATCTTCTTATGAGCTTATAAATACCATAAGTATGAGTCTTGAATCACTAGAGAATCATATTGAAACACACTTATACCCAAATCAACTTGTCTACTCCATATTTGTGTGATTCATCTCAAAAGAATATTATCTCTTGAGCCCAATCTTAGTTCACATATTTGAGAGATATTAAAGAGAGTTTTTATTTGTACATCATCTACGTACTCTTGAAGGAGTTTCTATTTGTACACAGAAATCATCTTGTATCACTTATGAGATTTAAGGGTTTTGTGAAACTCTTGTGGGTGAGAGTCTACCATCTTTGAAAGTAGATTGTGGGTGAGAGTCTTCCACCTTAGAAAGAAGACTGTTGTAAAGGTTTCTCCACCTTGAAGGAGTGATCCATAGTGGATTGTGGAATCCTCAAGATGAAGATCTTGAAGCGTGGATGTAGACGGAGATTGAACCACGTTAAAATCTTTGTGTTTGAATCTCTCTAACTCTTCTCTTGCATTTTAATTTATACTTGCTATATAAATTGTTGAGTTGTGATTCATACTTACATTCTCTGTATTTCAAATTAAGTTTATTAATTTGTTTATCTTCCGCTAAATTTTAATTGGATCTAAATTTTTATTTGGTAATTATTTTTAAAGTTTGCCAATACTCTATTTACCGCCCCTTTAGAGTATACTCTTGGGTCAACAGGCTACAATTGAGATACCCACCAAAACGACTGCCGAGCCTGCGTTTCGCCAAGCAAAAGGCTTTAACGCTGTTCTGTTATTTTTTTTTACCACCATTTAGTTAAACTACGTCGTTTTGATGCTAGAAGCCCACTGAGATGAGATTGCTTAAGTCATCGTTTGCTATTCTCTCCACCTTCTTTCTCTTCTTCTCTCTCCATCTTCTCTATCATTTTCGTATCATTGAATTGCAGATCAACTAGATTCAAGAAATTACAGTTTATATATATATATATATATATATATATATATATATATATAT
>JAESVK010001014.1:416537-439550 GCA_017140935.1 Hamamelis virginiana
TTATCTATTTTAAATATTTGAATATGTGATAACATGGATAATATCTTATCTGGTAGTTATCTATTTTAAATATTTGAATATGTGATAACATTGATAATATCTTATCTGCTAGTTATCTATTTTAAATGTTTCAATATGTGATAACATGGATAATATCTTATCTGATAGATATCTATTTTAAATGTTTAAATATGTGATAACATGGATATTATCTGTTATGGCTTTATGTTTAATTATATAAATTGAAAATCACAATTTTGGATTATAAATGTGAAACTAGATAATAAAATTAATTCCCATGTTTTAATATAAATTATTTTTCAAAGGGAATTTATTTTTCAAATGGAATTAGAATTTTATTAGTTTCATGTTTACTAGTTGCCAATTTTGTACTTTTTAATTTATTTAGAATTAAACATATATTTTAAACCCTCATTTTTTCCAAATAACTAAGTGGGTGAGGGAATTTATTAAATATAAATCCCATGGTCTCCATCACTAGTTTGTAAGTGATGCTATTAATTAGCGTGTTGGTCTTGGTGCCTTCCTCCCTATCGGACTAATTAATTAGCGGATTCACTAGTACAAACTTTCTTAGGAATAATTCTAGTAATTGTTAATGTGAATCACTTCTCCATCTGAGGGATTCATTATGGAATAATAGATCTAGAATTAAGTGATGGTATACACTTAGCTATAAATAATAGTATCCTCTCCATCTGAGTCACTGCTATTATTTATAGGACCGAAGCTAAGTCAGCTGTTTAATTTTGTTTGGCACGGCCCGTTGCCTAGATAACAAGATTAATAGGAATTGGCCTGTCTGGACAAATGATGGATAGTAGACGACCTCCCATCGAGGCATGCTATTCACGGTGTATCAGGCTGCTGGCGGATTCTTTTAAAAATTGGTAGAGGGAACCAAAAATTTTATAATGGAATTCAAAGTTTTTTGTTTATGCTCTTCATAATTTGTTATAATTATGTGATTCTCAGGTTTTTAAAATGGCTTTCAACCCTCTTGCTGTTATTCTCAAATAAAACAAACTTGATGGAACTAATTATATTGACTGGAAAAGAAATTTGGATATTGTACTGACTGCTGAAGAGTACAAGTTTGTGCTCACAGATGTTTGCCCGCAGAAACCTGATGAAGGGGCAACCGAACAGGAAGCCAAGCCTTATCAGAAGTGGGTTAAGGCTGATGAGATGGCGCGGTGTTACATTTTGGCTTCTATGTCAAATGTTCTGCAACATCAGCATCAGTCTATGCCCACAGCCTATGACATAATGTTTAATCTCAAAGAAATGTTTGGGAATCAGACTCGTGCAGCTAGGCAAACTGCTATGAAACATCTGTTGACCACTACCATGGCTGAAGGGACTCCGGTAAGGGATCATGTTCTGAAGATGGTCGGTCTTTTGAATGAACTAGAGATCCTTGGATCTGATATTGATGGGGATACCAGGTCGATATCATTCTCCAGTCGCTGCCTGATTCTTTTAAGCAATTCTGCCTGAATTATAACATGAATAATCTTCATTATTCATTGGCACAACTGCTGAAAGAACTCATGTCAGCTGAGGGCCTCATCAAGAAGCCATCTACTGCACTAGTGACTGAAAAAGGTTCTACTTCTAAGCTGAAAGGTAAGAAGAAGAAGAAAAAGGTTCAGAAACAGGGTAAAGTTCCTCAGGCAGTTAATGGGCCTCAAGGTGGAGTGAAAAAGCCCAAGGGCAAGTGTTTTCACTGCAAGCAGTCAGGACATTGGAAGAAGCAGTGTCCAGTTTATCTCAGCAAAATGAACAACCAAGGTAAATCTTTTTCACTAGTTGTTGAGACATGTTTAGCGGTGTTATCTACCAGTACCTGGTGTGTAGATACGGGAGCCACTAACCATGTTTGCAATTCTTTGCAGGGTTCCAGGAAACCAGGCAGCTAAGTGATGGGGAGATTTATCTTCATATGGGCAATGCTACGAAAGTGGCAACAGTTGCAGTTGGAGATTTTTATTTAAATTTTGGTAGAGACAGAATATTGATATTAAAGGATTGTCTTTATGTACCTTCCATTAGAAAGAATTTGGTTTCAGTTTCTAGTTTGGTTAAAGATGGATATTCTATTTATTTTGATAATTTAGTGACTATTAAATTTAATAAAAGTTTTCTCTGTTCTGGTTCATTAGTAGATGATCTTTATATTATTAATCCTGTCTCTCCAAAACTGCTACTTAATGAATTGAATAACACTAATTGTTTACCATGTAAGAGAAAGGAACCTTCTGAAATGAACCAAACCTATCTTTGGCACTTACGCCTAGGTCATATTAATCTGAAACGGATTTCAAGACTGGTTCAAAATGGACCATTAGGTTCATTAGAAGTGGAGGCACTTCCAGTCTGTGAATCCTGCTTAGAAGGTAAGATGACCAAGCGGCCTTTTTCGGCTAAAGGCTATAGAGCCAAAGAGCAATTGGAATTGGTTCACTCTGATTTGTGTGGACCCATGACTATCCAGGCTAGAGGTGGCTTTGAGTACTTCATGACCTTCATTGATGACTACTCAAGGTATGGATACATTTATTTGATGCGCCGTAAGTCCGAAGCTTTTGAGAAATTCAAAGAGTATAGGGCGGAAACGGAGAAGCGTCTGGGTAAAAGTATCAAGACACTACGATCCGATCGTGGTGGCGAGTACCTCTTAGGTGAGTTTACTGATTACTTATCAGTAGAGGAGATTACATCCCAGTTGTCTGCACCTCGTATGCCACAACAAAATGGTGTAGCAAAGAGAAGGAACAGAACTCTTATGGATATGGTGAGATCTATGAAGAGTTATTCAGATTTACCTGATTCATTCTGGGGATATGCACTTGAAACAGCAGCATATATTCTGAACTTGGTACCAACTAAGTCAGTACCTACTACTCCCACAGAACTTTGGACTCGGCGTAAGCCTAGCCTGCGACATGTTCGGATTTGGGGTAGTCCAGCACATGTGCTAAAAGGGAAAACAGATAAGTTGGAATCGAGAACAGAAGTTTGTTTGTTTGTTGGATATCCTAGAGGAACGAAAGGTGGTTTATTCTATAGTCCTAAGGATCAGAAGGTCATTGTTAGCACCAATGCCCGATTCTTAGAAGAAGACTATGTAATGAACCACAAGCCCAGAAGTAAAATTGTTCTAGAAGAAATGAGAGGAGATAAACTAGTACAAACTTCTTCAATACCTGTAGTTCAAGAGGAAACACCACATGAAAGTATTCTTGACATCCCATTGCCTCGTCGTAGTGGGAGGATTGTTGAGACTCGTGCTGATACTGAACCTTGTGGTCCTACCATCAACATGCCGGTTTCACAACCAGAGCAGCATGTCCCTGATGGTACACAAGGATCAACATCTGCACAGCGTACCACTGATAGTGCACAGCCACAGGAAGTGTCTCGTCGTAGTGGGAGGGTTATTCGTCGACCTTTACGGTATACGCTCTTGGGAGAGTCATATGACAGGATCCCTGATGAGCTAGATACTGATCCCGGTAACTATGATGAAGCACTTAAAGATAAAGATGCAGATCTTTGGCAAAAGGCTATGAAATCTGAGATGGAGTCCATGTACTCTAATTAGGTCTGGGATCTTATAGAACCACCTGAAGGGATAAAACCCATCGGATGCAAGTGGATTTATAAGAAAAAGAGAGGAGCAGATGGAAAGGTTGAAACCTTTAAGGCTAGGCTTGTAGCAAAAGGGTTTACTCAGAAAGAAGGGATCGATTATGAGGAAACTTTTTCGCCGGTAGCCATGCTTAAGTCTATCCGGATTCTCTTATCCATTGCAGCTCATTTCAATTATGAAATTTGGCAAATGGACGTCAAGACAGCATTTCTTAATGGGTATCTTGACGAGTGCATCTATATGATGCAACCAGAAGGTTTTATAGCAAAAGGTCAAAAGCACATGTTGTGCAAGCTTAAAAAATCCATTTATGGACTTAAGCAAGCATCTAGGTCTTGGAATACTCGTTTTGATCAAGCCATTAAATCTTATGGTTTTGATCAATGTCCTGATGAGTCCTGTGTGTACAAAAAGTGTGATGGAAGCGTGGTGGTGTTCTTAGTACTATATGTGGATGATATCTTGCTCATTGGAAATGATGTAGGGGTGTTATCTTCAGTAAAGGTATGGTTATCCAGCCAGTTCGATATGAAAGACTTGGGAGAAGCCAGTCACATTCTTGGGATTAAGCTTTTGCGAGATCGCAAGCAAAGGATGTTGGGCTTATCTCAAGCTACTTATATCGATCAGATTCTTGCCCGCTTTAGAATGTAGGATTCCAAGAAAGGTTTTCTTCCTTTCAGGCATGGAATCACTCTATCCAAGGATCAGTGTCCCAAAACATCAGATGAGATAGAGAAAATGAAGGCAGTTCCTTATGCATCTGCAGTAGGAAGCCTCATGTATGCAATGCTTTGCACTAGACCTGACATCTGCTTTGCTGTTGGCATGGTCAGCAGATATCAGTCTAACCCTGGGCAAGAACATCGGACAGCGGTAAAACATATAATCAAGTACCTGAAAAGGACTAGAGATTATATGTTGGTTTACCAGGCAGATAGTCTAATACCCTTAGGGTACACAGACTCAGACTTCCAGTCAGATAAAGATTCCAGAAAGTCTACCTCTGGTTATGTGTTTACCTTGGAGGTGGAGCCATTAGTTGGAGGAGCATCAAGCAATCTTGCATTGCTAATTCCACCATGGAGGCCGAATATGTGGCAGCCTCTGAGGCAGCCAAGGAGGCAGTTTGGCTCAGAAACTTCCTATTGGATCTAGGAGTGGTTCCTTCAATGCAATTGGCTATTACACTTTACTGTGATAATAGTGGAGCAGTTGCTAACTCAAAGGAACCTAGGACCCATAAGAAGGGAAAACACATTGAGCGCAAGTATCATCTGATTAGAGATATTGTACAAAGAGGAGATGTAGTGGTGACCAAGATAGCATCAGCAGACAACCTGGCAGATCCTTTTACAAAGAGCTTACCAGCTAAGACTTTTGATAGACATGTAGAGGGAATGGGAGTGAGATGTGTGGCATCATGGCTTTGAGTCTAAGTGGGAGATTGTTAGAGCTATATACTAAAAGCCATGTTTTTATGTAATAGACCTTAGTATTTATTTATTAATGAATTCTGATATTGCATATTAAATGAGAATCTGTATGAGCTATGTTTGCATTATATTATCTTCTAATATTATGCATGTGTGTCTTTTATTCTATATAGTAGATGATCTGGTGTGTAAAGTTCGGCTTACACACAGAAGATCAGATCATCAGTTCTTGTAGAATATAAGCCTATTGTTCACAATCTGAGATGGAGTTGGACACACTATCGGTAAGATTGTAGCATATGATTTCAGTAGGTCTGTCTTGACTACGGGGAATGGTTTAGTTCCAACTTCTTGTGCTAGTACACTTGTGTGTATTGAACGGGACCGTATTGAGGTAATTATTTTATAATGACACATAAAATAATTAATACCTCATGGTTATTATGAATACTTATACTCTTAATCCCGAAATAATTAAAGGACACATGCATTTATTGTCAGTTATTTTGATTCATAAAGAGTGAGATCTTTATAGGTCAATAATCTCGATGAGTTGGATAACTGCATTAATTGTATGGTGAATATTTATTATTGACGGAATCCAAGTCCTGGTATAGGGATTGATGATACCCCCTTGAGGATACTTATAAGTTTTGATTATGTCAAACCCTGCAGGTGGATTTTTGTATCCGACATATCAAATAAGTTAAGTGGAAGGTCTCAAGGAAATTAATAGATGTTGATTAAATTATATTGTCAGTAATTTAATTTAATCAACGGGTATCTGTAATCTTAACGTGGGGAGATTAATAAGTATTTAATAACAAAGAGCTCGAAATTTATTTTCGAATAAGCTAGGGAGTGCAGTTATAATTCTTTAGTGGAATGAATTATAATTAATGTAAATAGGTTTTTAATATTTACATTAGGAGCCCGAAACTTATTTGCTTTTGGGTTCCTACCGTAGCCTATATATATGTCATGTTGGACAGCCACTAGGTTATGACGAAATATCTAAACCCTAGAGGCAGCCGTCCAACAAGGAGAGCAGAAAGAGAGCCACTCTCTCTTCACGTTCTGGCATTGGGGAATACGGTAGAAGGCTTGAAGGATCGAGCAGTGATCAACCGTTCGTGATCTTTGAGATCAATCCAGACAGATCTCCAGGTACGGATTTTTCTATATGTTATAGTATTCGGATTTATTTTTTTTTTGGCATGATCCATAAACACTATCACGAGTTCATGGGATTTCCGCTCCCAACAGCAATGACTTCTTTCATTTCACCCTTCAATCCAAAACCCAATGAGTTACTACAAAATCTTAAATTCACTCCCATTAAATTAATAAGTCCTTAATTTAGCAGCTTCACTGGGCCTTTAGCCCCTTTAACAACTAACAAGGGGTTGCAGCCCCCTAGCTAGCCTATACTGCCAATTGCCCGACATATATACCACATTTCTAGTCCCACAAAGTTAATTATATGCACGTATTCAGTCGAATTCCGGAGCAAGCTAAGCATAGTAAAAAATACAAGACAAATTTTGGATGTGGATCAATGCAGCACTGCACTTTATAATTAGGCACCCCATGCGTTTCTGTTTGTCCACATAAATTTCTGCATTCATTTTCTCAAGGTAATTAACACAGAGATTTGAAGGAATTAATTTCAGTATTATATATATGCACTAGGCAAAACGCCAACAAGTGTCAATTGGCATTCCAACTTCAAATGCAGCCAATCTAAATGTGAGTACGTTGTCTCAACAAGTTTTAAAATAATGATCTAGCTAAAGCTAGCTTACATACGAGATAATATTTGGCAGATGTCATCCGCGTCACAAGCCAAGTTAAATAGTGACAAAATTGGTCTCGTCCAGCCGACAAAGACAACTTGGACCAACATCTACTCCATTTGTTGGCACTGCACATTAACATAAACAAGGCACTCATATTGATTCATTGAATCAGATCGGTTCAAAAGTGGATATATTGTATTTAAGAAAAAGCAAGAACTCGATCAAATTAATTAGGTACAACAGATCAAATATCTTAATTAATCATTTGTCACAGCCTTCATTATAGAATATACTGTGGAATCATCGAAATCAGTGGTTAGAAATGGATTATTTGTAGCAATCTACGTCATCCAGAATTCTAACAATAAATATCTAAAAATTGCATGCACAACTTCATCGTGCACTCAAGTGGGAGCAAAAAGGCTTTTAGCTTTTCTATAGCACTAATGCTTCTAAGTGTGTTTCGAAACATGAACTTTCAATGGGATGCAATATATTATAAGCAATCTGATAACTATGAACCCACCATTCTCTTAATCATCTACGGTGTCGGCAGTATTAAAACCACTAATTCTGTTAATTTTTAAACGAAATGCAAGCTTAGTGCAGCTTCTTGAATACAGTCAGAAACTGCAGGCTGCATCTAGCTAGCCGCCATACATCACAGCACTTAGCTTTAAAGTATGAACATATGTTATAAATTGTAAAATAAGCAATGTTCTTGCTTATAAATTTGGCTTCGTGGGTTTTGTCTTGCATCTCAAACCTTAGCTCTAAACCCAAAAGAATTAGGGTATCTCAGTATCTCTGTAATAACCATGAAGAAGTCTAACAGCTTTTATTTGCTTTTAAACTTCTTGATGGTGTGTTTGGTTGCAAGGTCCCAACTAACCTCCAACTTCTACTCGACTACGTGTCCGAATCTTCTTGGAATTGTTCGGAAGCAGGTTCAAATTGCTATCAAGAATGAAATGCGAATGGCAGCTTCTTTGATTCGGCTTCACTTCCATGATTGTTTTGTGAATGTGAGTTTAAATATTAGCATTTTATTTTCATTTATTTGATTTAATTTGATTATTACATGTAGCTTGATGGTTCCAAGTTGAGCTGTTCGTGTTGCATTTAAAGTTTTAAACTAATGTGTTTAAATTGTTCTAATTAATGTGATAGAGTACTAATGGAGGACTCCATAACTTTCTGTTTATTTTTATTTTGAGTAATGCTATATATTCACTGCTACAAAGAAGAAATAGGGATATATAGTTTTGAAAATTCACCAAAGGGTAGTTTTGAAAATTTACAACATTTTCTTCTCTGTAACAATACTTTATAGAGATGCATAGCATTTTTCTTTTATTTTTTCCCCAAGAGAGAGATAGTTCAGGGTTTAGAATTTATTTTTAAATGCAGCTTATACATCCAAGAATAAGCTTAATTAAGAATTCAAGGAAGCCCGATCCCCTCCTTCTGATGCTTCTTTATCAAAGAAGATATATATGCCCCCTTTTCAAAAGGGAGTTCTTCCTTAGATGCTTAAATGCAGCAATGGAATACTTGATTAATTACTCAAAAAATACCTTCTTTTAAATATATCAAGAGTGGGTATGCTTATAGCCACTCTAAATTTTTATTTCTTTTTCTTCGATCAGCTTTTCAGGGTGCAACATTAGGTCCTTATCTTATCATTAATTATAATCTTCTTTGTCCTGTCTTCTTAGGGTTGTGATGGATCAATTCTGTTGGATGGAAGTGACGGTGAGAAGTTTGCTGGCCCTAACCTGAACTCAGCCAGAGGATTTGACGTTGTGGACACCATTAAAAGCGCGGTGGAGAGTGCCTGTAGTGGTGTTGTATCATGTGCCGACATATTAGCAATAGCAGCTCGCGATTCTATTCTCTTAGTAAGTAGACATCCTTTTATGTATTGTTTGAAATCATCCATATATAAAGAACAAATAAATTAAATGCATACTTTTCTTGCTGGCTAACTAAGTATCTAGACCTTGGGCTTGATTAATCTTTGGATATATATATATATATATATATATAGAGAGAGAGAGAGAGAGAGAGAGAGTTATGATCTAGTCAGCCAATGCTGACTTAGATCTAAGTCAGCTAAGCATTTATGGGCATTGGAGCATCTCATCACTTAAAAAAGCCTCCATTCATGAGATGATCCAATAGCCATAAGTCTTAGCTGACTTAGATCTGACTACATCATTTCAATATATATATATATTGAAATGACTAGATCATTGGTGCAAGGTATCGTTACTCATGCATTGGTAATTTTCCAAACTATCATCATTTCTTCTCTGTAGTAATACTTGTAGCGATGTATAGCATTACTCGTCATTTTATTGGAAGAAGTCAATGGGCAGCTATTTTTCAAGCCTATGAAGAATTTAATTTATTGTAGCATTTCCATGCAAAACAAACCAATTAGAAATCATTCTGATTACATAAGAGACCAATAATTATTTGTCGGAAATAGCTTCAAAGAACTAATGAACACACGTACTAAGGCACTTCTCGATCAGTACGTAGAAGAATTTGAGAAGATATGAGATGGTTGTTATATATTAGAAACAATATTTTCTATATATGTTAAATTTACTTATGGTACAACAAATGAAAGCTAAGTAGCAATTAATCATTTGCAGAGTGGAGGACCTTCAATGACAGTTTTATTAGGAAGAAGGGATGGGCTGGTTGCAAACCAGACAGGAGCAAATAGTGGGCTTCCTACTCCTTTTGATTCACTTGATACCATCACTTCCAAGTTTGCCGATGTAGGTCTCAACGTTACGGACGTAGTGTCTTTATCAGGTACATCATTGCATGTTCATTGGACACTATATATATCAGCCTCTTCACGTATCATGTAGAACAGCTACCTATCATGGGAATCTAGCTATGAGTCCCTCCAGAATCCTAGAGCCAAATTATATGCCATGCATAGAGAACTTCCTGTAATCCTGTTTAATTGCCATATATATGATCGTGCAATCAATATGTTGTGTGATATATATATATAGAGAGAGAGAGAGAGTGTGTGTGTGTGTGTTTGTGTTAATTTAGCATCTCTAGATGTAAACATATACACTAATTTGGGAGCAGATCAAGGACCACATCTCATGAAGCGGACCAAATCATGATTTAGGAGTTTACCTAAGCGGGACTAATTTCAGGAAACCTATATTGGCAATAATAATAATAATATACAACATATTTCATATTTGCATCAAATGTCATTACTCAGTTTTGGTCCTGTGGAGTCGTGAACTAGATACGATTTTAACTTTTAATTTGCTAGAAAATGGCCACCCACTTTCAAGATTATAACCTACACATTACTGCTTGAAAATCGCAAACTTTTACAATATATCAATAGATTATGAGTTAGTCATTATGTTATTTTTATGTGAGTTACGTTTATGCATGTGTACGTAGGTGCTCATACAGTTGGATTAGCAAGGTGTGCAGTCTTCAGCAACAGATTATTCAACTTCTCAGATGGTGCTCCAGACAGTACAATGGATACTAGTATGGTGTCCGATCTGCAAAACCTATGCCCACAAAGCGGTGATGGAAACACGACCACCGCTCTTGACCGGAACTCGACTGATCTATTCGACAACCATTACTTCAAGAACTTGCTCGTTGGAAAGGGTCTTCTCAGTTCTGACCAAATTCTATTCTCTAGCAGTGAAGCAGTCTCAACAACCAAAAGCATTGTTGAAAGCTATAGCAACAATTCTAACCTTTTCTTTGGGGACTTTGTTAATTCCATGATCAAGATGGGGAATATAAGTCCTCTCACTGGGTCCAATGGAGAGATTCGAAGCAACTGCAGGGTGGTTAATTCATAAATTGCACTTTCATTAATGCAGAATGCACTTAATTAAGTTAATTAGCTACTTTTTATTAAAATTGTACGTCATGATCAAGCTAGCTAGTCGATAATGTATCAAGGGTTAGTATTGTTTTTAGGTTTGCATGATGTTGTTCTAGTGCTGTTTAATTATGCATGAATAAATAGATAGATGTATCAGTTGGAGTTTCTTATTTTATTAATAATAAAAAAGTTCTAGTGGCCTCTTTGGTTGCATGGCCGAATGAATTCGTCGTAATTTATATGATATTGAAAGTATAAATTGGTCTTTAAATAGGATCATTTAAAAAATTTAGCTATGGTGGAAACTAATTAAAAACAGATATATAATGCGGTGCATCCATATATGCTTTTGGACAAGGCATGAATGGACTAAACGTGCCCTAAATATTCAATTCCTATGATTTTTATAATTTTTTCAATATATTTTATTTACTGTATTGAGAAAATAATTCATAAAAATTAAAATATATTAAGAATAAATCATGAAACTTCACCGATATGTTTATAGGCACACTAGCAATTTAGAATAAATACAGCATAAAAAATAACAAATCTAATATCATATATTTTTCCATCAAAGAAACAAATGACTAACTTATAGAAGGGGTAATTTGATAGAATCTAATAATTTATGGAGCAAATTGTTGCAATAAAAATCACAAGAGTTCAATTTGAAAATGACCTATAGTTCAAGGAGACAAGGTGTAATTTTTCTTTAATTTTAACATATTTCTAAGTATAATTAAGGTTTTATGAAGCCTATAAATGAGCCGAATTAAGGTATGCATTAGGAATAAGTCTAGCTTGTCTTGATGATTAATAAAAGTATTAAAAGTTTTTCTCCTTTATTTTTCTTATTGATCAATTCAAAGAGTCCCTAATAGATTTTATTGTCTTTACTTATGTTGGGTTTGAAAGACACAACTTCTTCGTTCGTACGTTGTTTACCCAAAAGAAAGAAGATTCTTCGTTTGTTTGGTTTCCAATATGTCAGCAATTCACTATTTTGTCCTCTTTTTTTAAATTAAAAAAAAAAAGTGTGTAGCTAATTCATTTCTTTTATTTGACTTTTAAATGGTAGGGACCATGTTGATGTAATTGAAGCTAGAAAAATCCTATAGCACGAGAGACTTTAACTCTATCCTGATGCGTCTTTTTTTTAGTGGTAAGGTTTCTCCTTTAAACTGATTCTCTCTTTTTTACTCACCACTTAAATTACGACACGTTAGGTTGATTTTTAATTTCGAGTTAAAGTGTCGGGTAATATAGAATTATTGTTGAAGCTGGGGAATATTTAGGATATACTTTTTCAAGGCACCAAATTGGGCTTCAAATTCGGCTTTGTTCATTTTTGTTTGTTTTTCCTTTTATGGTCAATTTTATTTTATTTTTCAACTAGTTCAAATACTACATCAGCCCATGGACTGGTCAGGCCTTGAAATTAACCCATACTCAAGATTGAGAGGGGAAATTACAAAGGATGGTCAACATTCACAATGCACATATTAATATTCCTAGAATTGATCGATATATGTGGTTCAAATACAATGTCGTCACTTCTTAATTTGAAGTATGACAGTCCAAATTTTACTTTTGTCAGTAATATTTTCGCTATTGGTTTTGCAAGAATATTTCTAATTTTGGGTACTCAAGACCATACAGTAAACTAATCTATGCAAAGTTAACAAGTCAAATATATTCATGTGACAATTTGGGCTATTGGAATGGTGAAATTCAGCAAGAAATTAACAAAAGGAATAACCAATTTTTCAAAGAATATTGTCGCAGGAGTTGAAATCATGCCATTAATTAAGTATCTTGGCCTTTATGTGACAACCTTGAATCAATTGTCACTGATAGTGAATGATTTTCATCAATCATTAATTATCTGTCTAGAGGAAAGCCAATCCAATTTTTCTAAGTATCTTGGCCTGTATGTGACAACCTTGAATCCATTGTCACTGATAGTGAATGATTTTCAATTCATCGATCATTATCTGTCTAGAGGCCGGAAAGCCAATCCAATTTTCACTACGTACAAAAGGAGTAAATTAAGGACAGCATTGTTGTCAACATAATCGTCGATTTTTATCATTATCCGTCCTATTCACCATCCCATGGTTGATTTTTAGAGGAGAAAAAAACAAAACATAATAAATTTTATATATTCAACGTTTAGATCATGGAGTTGGAATTAATCCTTGTCTAGGAGTAGGATTATGATATTCAACGATCGAGCTGAGGATACTCCAAAGTAGTAAACTTCAGGGTAGATGTCGAATTGAAATGAAATTATTTCATAGATTTTATCTATGTAACCTTTGAAAATAATGTCCCCATTCATTCTCAATTGCATTTAAATTTTAGTTTGAGTTACAATTGAAAACTATATATTTGTCTTAATAAGCTTCAATTTAGAGGATGGCCGGATTTAATTAATTTGCATTCAAACTTTTTAAATACACAGTAAATCATTTCATTTTATTTGGACATCCAAAGGCACCCTTAATTAGTTGTAGTTTTTTCGTGTTTCTAAACAGTCTAAAACGTTCTTAATTAGACTATTTTGATAAATTAATGAACATTCAAATCTATAGTGAGGAATATGATTTTCCAAAGTTTGAATGCATCCTCCATCTCATTTCATTATCCATTATTATGATTATGACGCATCAATTAATTAATATGTGAAAACGACGAAAGATTAATTGAAACCGAAATCTTCAACTTGAGAAAAAAAAAATCTTAAAATCTTTTGAGATTTTATTGGTGAATGCTGAATGATGATCCCAATTTCCAGACGTATATATCCTTCCATCTAATATTAATAAATGAGTATCAATGAAAGTGATGAGACATCATCACTATGCCGGTAGCCAACAAGTCATTTCCCTATTCATTGGCTTCATTAAACCATTGAGAACCTTCTTAAAATGACCCTCTAATCTAGTTTACATAATATATAATAATAATAATAACATATATAGACAGACTCAATTTTGAATATTAAAATAAAAACTTCTAGAAATATGAAAATTATTAGAAAAATGTTCTAGTTAGGGGTACTTGACTTTAACTAAAGTCAGCAAAGAACACAAGCCCTTGGATTGGAATCTTGAGATGAATCATCCATTAAGTGAATGGGAATCCAAGGGCTTGTGTTATTTGCTAACTTTAGTTAAAGTCATGAACCCTGACTAGACACGTCTCTCTCTCTCTCTTTCTCTCTCTCTCTCTCTCTCTCTATATATATATATATATATGATACAGTCAGGCCGGCTAGCATCAGGTTGCATCCGGTCACCCCCTTTTTGGGGGTGATACAGGTCACGGTTTCACATTTCTACCATTGGATTTCCTATTCATGCAGTGCTTGTCATGCTTGCAAAAAATCACAGTGATCCGACGGTTGGTTTCTGAGAAAACTGACTTTGAAAAAAACTGAAAAAAAAAAAAAGGCAGTTTTTTTAAAAATGTGAAACTTCTAGAAATATGAAAATTAAAAATAGAAAATCCAACGGTCGAAATATGAAACCGTGACTTGCATCTCCCCCTAAATGGGAGTGACCAGATGCAACCTGATGCTAGCCGGCCTGACTGTATCATTTCTGTGTATATATATATATAGAAAGACTCAATTTTGAATATAACATATATAGAAAGACTCGATTATATATAATTTTCATATTTCTAGAATTTTTTATTTTAATATTCAAAATTGAGTCTTTCTATATATGTTATATTCAAAATTAAGACTCAATTTTGAATATTAAAATAGAAACTTCTAGAAATATGAAAATTATATATATATATATATATATAAGGAGAAAACTACAAAGGACACAACAATTTAAAATATCCAGCCAACAGTTGCATCTTGCCATGGTCTTCAGGATATACAGCTTGTCCTACATCTGATTTTTAAACATACTTTACTATGGAACTGATTGATATCTTAATTATATTATAAATAATCATCATCATCTCATTGGCGCACATAATGAATTAGCTAATCAAGCTCTCCAAATTAGACGAAAGAGATCAATATTTTTTTGGGGGAGGGTGCATGGACAATTTGGCATTGTAGCTACTTTCTGAGACTTAAAAGTTTATTGATTTAATTTCCTTAAAAATGTTTCAGAAATTAAAATTTGATCGGTACACACTCACACTCGTGCAGGAGAAGCATCAATACAATTTGAAGAAATGGACTGAATAATTAATAAATTTAAAAGTCAATTGTTTTTTAAAAAATATAATGTGATGCAGGAACTAACCTAACCAATATTCCCAAAAGCTGCAGCTGAGAGGAGCGTGAGATATTAAATCTCTTTATCTCATAGACCCTAATATTCTAGTCGAGACCTCCTGGATCCCAAGCAAGGGCCTCCTATACCCTTGGAGGCCACCCTACGTACTCCAGCGAGAACATTATCGGGTTAAGTCCCTACATCAAATGGTATTAGAGCGGGAGGTCTCGTACATGTTTAACTCTCCTCACCGACAACATTATCGGGTTAAGTCCCTACATCAAATGGTATTAGAGCGGGAGGTCTCGTACATGTTTAACTCTCCTCACCGACGTGGGTGGATAATGTAGGAGCATTTTATCACTAGAGTAGAGTGAGCCCCAGGGGTGGGAGGCCCTTGCTTAGGGTTCAGGAGGTCTTGCCTGGGACGCTAGGATCTATTATAAAGGGATTTAATCTCACGTTCTTATCGGCTACGGTTTTTGGGAGTATTGGTTAGGTCTCTACATCAATGTTTCAAAAAATAAGATTTTATCGAACTCAGGAATGCAATATAATTTGAAGAAATGGACTGAATAAATAATAAATTCATTATTAAATCATGATTTCCAAAACAAATACCTTTAATTATTTTCATGTTAATTATGAATTGTCATATCTCAAGTAGTAATAATGCTATATGTCCCAAAAGATTGTTCCCAAAAAGCATCCCAAATAAGTCGTAACCCTTCATTTATTATAGAGAGAGAAATTGCTAAAAATGAGAAGGGTTGGATGATCCGCCCCATCATTTGGGATACACTTTTGGGACAAGTTTTTTGAAAAATATAGCATTTTCTTAAGAAAAATGCTATGCATCGCTACAAGTTGTCACTAAAACTATCGCTACAAGCTAGAGACAAGTCCTGTGAATTTTCAAAACTATCCATTGATGATTTTTTTAAAACTACCCTCATTTATCTCTTGTAGCGATACTTGTAGCGATTAGTTGTAGCGATGTATATCATTACTCTTTTCTTTATCTCAAAAAGTAGAAGATCCAAAGTCTGATCTCACCCATGAGACCAATCGTACCATCACCTAGGTTTTTCCCGCATCAAGTAATCCGAAATAGACGGTGATGAGAGAATTAATCCGCCCAAAAGTGAAAAAAAAAAAAAAAAAAAAAAATGAACAGTCAACAATCAGACTAATTGGCAACCACACAAAATTAATTTAGAGTCCTTCTAGAGCTGCTTAATTTGTTGAGTGATTCATACAAGAGTGAAGGAAAATGCATACTCATTCACAATTTGTAATAATTTATAATTTATTAACTATCATCACTACAACTATTGCTACAAGTGACAAGTGCTGTGAATTTTCAAAACTACAACCCATTGATGATTTTTCAAAACTACCCTCATTTATTTCTTATAGCAATACTTGTAGCGATTGGTTGTAGCGATGTATAATATTACTCTTTTCTTTAACTCAAAAAGTAGAAGATCCAAAGTCTGACCTCACCAATGAGACCAATCGTACCATCTCCTAGGTTTTTCCCGCATCAATTAATTCGAAATAGACGGTGACAAGAGAATTAATCCGCCCAAAAGTGAAAAAAAAAATGAACAGTCAACAACCAGACTAATTGGCAACCACACAAAATTAATTAAGAGTCCTTCTAGAGCTGCATAATTTGTTGAGTGATTCATACAAGCTAGAGTGAAGGAAAATGCATACTCATTCACAATTTGTAATAATTTATAATATATTAACTATCATCACTACAACTATCGTTACAAGAGACAAGTGTTGTGAATTTTCAAAACTACAACCCATTGATTATTTTCTAAAACTACCCTCATTTATTTCTTATAGCGATTGGTTGTAGCGATGTACAGTATTACTCTTTTCTTTATCTCAAAAAGTAGAAGATCCAAAGTCTGACCTCACCAATGAGACCAATCGTACCATCACCTAGGTTTTTCCCGCATCAATTAATCCGAAATAGACGGTGATGAGAGAATTAATCCGCCCAAAAGTGAAAAAAAAAAAAAAAAATGAACAGTCAACAATCAGACTAATTGGCAACCACACAAAATTAATTTAGAGTCCTTCTAGAGCTGCATAATTTGTTGAGTGATTCATACAAGAGTGAAGGAAAATGCAAACTCATTCACATGCAATTTGTAATAATTTATAATATATTAGCTATCATGCAATCGAAAGCCATGTTTCTTAATTATTATTGAAGGAAAACAAATTAATCCATGTTGCACTTTAGAGAAAATGAACCATTCAATGACCCAGTATTCTTTCCATGAAAGAGAGTCTGAGGATGGGTACGTGAGATAGATTATATATCTCCTTAATTTGATATACCCATATTATGGGTATGTAACTCTTTTATTTAAAATTCTTTGAGCTTAAAGTTTTATACCGCAGGGTTTAATTTTATATCACGAGATTTTTGAAAATTTTAAATTATTATTATTATTTTTTTTTAGCCAAGCAATGAGGTGCCGCTACCCACACAAGTTTACCGACTAGTTTTGACCGGTGGCTGGTCAAGAAAGTTTAACTGATTTCGAATGCTAGATATCTTAGTTTATCGCTCATCCCTTTACCGCCTGGCCAACTCTCGTTGGTTAAATTCTTTCATCTATTTGTTAAGTTAAATAGACCGTTAAATGACTTAGTTGTATAAAATACTTATATTAGACACTTAGGGATATATAATCCAATTTTTATCCAAAAAGTGATTTGGCACTTGATAACCCAAAATTCCTACTAATTTACCAAACACGAGTAACACGTACTCATGACTTTTTAATTTCTATATATCTGGAAGTTCAATGGTCATATAAAGTCGCCTGCAAGTGTACGTGTTACTTGTGTTATGACTTAACCCTTTAATTCAAAACTAGAACCTAGTTAAAATCGGCCTGTTTTTGACACACTCCGCTTGTGTCCAAGTGCAGCCTGACAATCATTCAGGGGATCATCATTGTAAGGATCAATTACCCCTTCAATTTCGCATAAGCTCGAGGATTGCCACTCAAATTTTGACATAAGATCAATTCTAGAAAAAATCATTTAAAAATCCTTGACTTTAAAACAATTGGTTTTAATTAGTGTTTAATTAAACACAGTTATCGTATTAATTTTTCGAGCGTTAACCAATGCATATTGGCATAGTGAATAGTGTTAAGTTTCCAATCCAACATAAAAGCCTAAACTTGTAAGCGAGGGGCTCGATACAGTATATAAAGCCATAGCAAACCTTCTATTTAGGCGATATGGGACATAGTGGATTTTACTATTCTACAGATAGTGCATGGCCTTCAATCTAATTTATGTGCATATAATTAATGCACAATTATTTTATTGTTTTTCTCATGTTACAATTTTAGATAGGACAATAGGTAATTAGCTTAGTGATATAAGAAAAAGCTAGATAACCTTTAATTTTTATTTTTTTAAATAGTGTAAGAAATATGATGTATAGATTTCATTTGCATCTAGAATATCACAATTATATAGGGTAGTAATTAAGATGAACCAAGTTCTTTACATGGATTCAATAAAACATTTGTTGAAATTTAAGTTTGAATAAGGTATACTTAGTTTTATAAACTTATTAATGTTTTAAATAATCAAATTATTCAATCATAGTGGATAGTGCATGTATGATTATTTAACAAAAATTGGTAATTATATAAAAATTGGGAATTGGTGATCATTATCAAATTTTGGAATTCCTTTTCGAAATTGTGATTATGTGTTCTTAAAGGGTATTTTCATCAGAAAAATATATTTCCATAAATATTTCAATTTGAGCTTCATATCCGTAATTGATTGAAATCTCAACAATATTGAGATAAAATGGTCTTCTTTATTTTATCATGCATGCATGAGTTCCGTCTAATTTTTCCCTCCATCTCTAATATTTTTACGGAGTAATTTTTTTTCTTTTTATTTAAATTGTCTATCCCACCTTAATTATACACTTCTCACTATATTTTAACAATGAGTCTCACCTAAGGCTACATATCCTTCTCTTATCTTGATATTTTATTTTATTTTTGAAAAATACTATAGCACCAGACACTTTAATCTGAAATTAAAAATCAGGTACTCTGATGTGTCCTGCTTTGAATGGTGAAATCACTCATCTCAAACTGCTTTTCTCTTATTCACACACCACTCAAACCACAACACGTTTGGTGAGCTATCAAGGGTGATATAAAATTGTTGTTTATTTTTTTGGTTCGTTTCTTTTTAAAAAGTGATCTCATTTGATTTCTCATTCATTCTCTTTAATTAACATTTTAGTTTTTCTCATATAATTTTTAATTAAAGAATCTCAATCATTTTAAACGGTTAATATCATTTGATCAAAATAATTAATTTTATTTATATACTTAATTTTTTCAATAAAACTCAAAATAATAAGTTCCGTAAATCCCGCAGAATTACTAATACTTGGTAAATAAATAGAACATGTATGGCGCCGGATTCCGTTCAGATTAGCTTGATCCAGCTGGGTCAACTGTCGCACTTCTAGAAACTTTTAGAGACTCAAACAAAGCTTTCTTGGCCCCATTTGACCGTATAAGACACAATATGGAAGCCTCAAAGCAATTGCATGCTCAATTTCCCAACTCTCAATAAGTCGGATCTCTCTCTCTCTCTCTCTCTCTCTCTCTCTCTATATATATATATATATATATATATATATATATATATATACACACGAGCACAAACCCGCGTTATGCGCTGGATTCTTCAATAAGATTTTATTTAATAAGTTATAATTGTATAAAATAGCTGTTTTGATTCAATAATTTTGACCATTTGATCTATCTTAATTAAATTGTTAGAATTATATAAAGAGATTGGAGAAAATTAATTTGAATGTATTATTCAGAAAAATAAAAATTTTAAAATATGACAATGAAAGTAAGAAGTGAAGTGGAACCAATTCTTTAAATAAAAATAAAATATAATTAAGAAGAGAGATTGAGAGAAGTAGATGAGATCCACAGTAAATAAATAAAAAGAATAAAAAATAACTGTGGAAAGAGATAGGAAACTTAAATGAGACCCGCCCTAATAAAGAATCTTAAAATTTTAAATTTCAATTAATTAGTTAGACCAATGATATAAGGGCATTTTATCTCAATATTACTGAGGTTTTAATCAATTACATAAATAAAGCTCACATTAAAATAATTACGGAAATGAAGCTCCATACATAAAAATATACATTTTTTCCCTTTCAACGGTAAAAAAAATTGAATTTAATTTGAAAATTTTCACATAATCACCAATTTTATAAATAATTACCAAAAATGTGAATAATCACCAATCACCAACAATATGAAAAATTACCAAATTTACACAAAATCACCGATATGGCACAAATGGCAATTGCCAATTAAAATTTGACCACTGCCATTTGAGACTTCAAATTTGACAACTAGGTCAATACCAAAATTTGGTATTCCGATCCAAATTACAACTCATTGGCACAACTTATTTGAACACTAAAAAGGCCCATTAATTGATTGAATATATCAACCAAGTAATCAAGTAATTCTTCAAACATATATACGATGCACCAAGACTTCCATTTAGAATAAAGACAGTTGGCCAAGTCTTGTAAGCATGCCTTAGTGGTCCTAAAAAAAAAAAAAAAAAAAAAAAAAAACACTTAAGAACCCACTTTTCAAATGCATGAATTAAGATCCTAATAGAAAATTTAACATGACTAAATAAGAGTCGCGGCTTTGTCTCGGTAAGCTTTATTTATGTGGGCTCAGATGTGACATTCATTAATTTAAACGACTACTACAGTGAGGTATTGAAGCCCAAATTCTGTCGTGGGGCCAGGCATTCTAATAATACCGAGTAATCAAGTTCTGCAATCAAAAATGGCGCGCCAAGACATGAATTTAGAAGGAGTGCGGATGTTGACACACCACACAATTATAAGCCCACCCCCTATTATAAGTTAGCCCCCTTCTTTTATTTGTAAACCCCATGAAATCCCTAAAATACCCCTCTCCTAAATTTATTCTCAAAAGTTTATTTCCCCACCCCCCTTCGAATTTTGCCCTATTCATTCCTAGAATGTTCGGTTGGTCAAAACGCAACAAACCGGCTTTGTTAAGTTATGATCAACCTAACATTATAGGAATGTTAAGTTTCAAGTAACGCAACACTAAATGGAAATTTTTTTTAAATTTTGTTGCGTCGGTTGAAACTTAATATTCTAGGAATGTTAGGTTGATCATATCTTAACAGATTCGCGTTGTTGCGATTTGTCCCACCTAACATTCCTAGAATGTTAGCTTAGTCAAAACGCAACAAACCGGATTTGTTAAGTTATGATCAACCTAACATTCCAGGAATGTTAAGAGTTTACCAACCTAACATTACAGGAATGTTAAGTTTCAACCAACCTAACATAGCGAAATTGAAAAACTGACATACTTATAATGTTCGGTTAGGAAAAACGCAACATTCTTATAATGTTCGGTTAGAAAAAACGCTACATTCTTAGAATGTTAGGTCGTCTTCTACGCAACATTCCTAGAATGTTAATTTCTGTGTAACCTAACACGACGAGATTTTGCAAAAAAATTAAATACACCATTAAAGCTTCTAAATCCTTTCATCATCACTGTTGGTTGCTTCATTAAGCTCCATCATTAAGCTTACTCACTTTTTGAAGTGAGTAAATCAGATTTGAAGTGGGTTTAATCTCTTTTTTTCATATCAAATGGAACTCACAATGGTAGCAACTCCTAAATCTCTTTTTTTCATTCCAGTTCCTCTGTATTTTCTCCGGTCAAGCATCCATGAGCTGCTCCTCTCTCAAAGCTTCCATGAGCTTGGATTTCTTGGTCGCATGAGGCGTGTCGTATGGGAGGGAAGGGAAATGTTGCAAGTCTGAAGGGTTTTGGGGGGGTGGGCTTAACAATTAGAATTAGGATACATTAGGTATTTATTATTTCAATTTGTCCTAAATAGTCAATTCATTTAAGGGCATTTTTGGAAACTAAAAAAGGGGGGTGGGCTTATAATTGTGTGGTGTGTCAACATCCGCACTCATTTAGAAGTATGACCAAAACCAATAAAGATAAAAGAAGTGTGAGAATTAAGGAGAGGAGAATGAAGGTGGAAAGAAATATAAAACATGTCACATTAGCGTACTACTTTTTATATAATAGATACATACCGTAAAGAACAAAAAGAGAGATTCTACATAAAGTGTTCAAACCGACCTTAATTAGTTTGTATATATTTTTCTTTTAAGTGCTTGATTCTGTCTGAGCCTCCCAATTTGACCACCCATATATTCATTTCTGTTACATGAATCATCAGTTAATTAATCTTAAATCTAGAACAATTCAGAGACAGATGAGTGAAAATCTTCTGTTCCGCTTTTCTGTCATCTCTCACAAAAGTCCACATTGAAAATTTAAATATGAATATTTATTAAAAGATGGAATTTTCAAGGTGGATTTTTGTAAGAGAAGACAGAAAAATGGTACATATAGGTGGGACAAAAGATCTCCACTCATATAGATATTCTCATTTTGACAAGATTCTATTTAAGTCGGCAACAATGGTAAATAAGTGAAAATGTATATATTCTCCTTTTGACAAGATTCTATTTAAGTCGGCAACGTTGATAAATAAGTGAAATATATATATGTATATATATATATATATATAGAAAGAGAGAGAGAGAGAGAGAGAGAGAGAGAGAGAGAGGAATGCTAAAGTCAGGTGCACCTGATGCAAGTTGCATCAGGTGACCTCCTTTAGAGCTAGTTGCAGATCATATTTTGAAAAATTGACTGTTGGATTAGTTACCCCTCTCCTTATCTGCCAAAAATCACAGTGATCCGACGGTCGGTTTTTGAAAAATGTCGCAGTGAAAAACTGTAATTTTTTTGTT
>JAESVK010001014.1:469550-484807 GCA_017140935.1 Hamamelis virginiana
ATATATATATATATATATATATATATATATATATATATATATATATTCTTATGAAGGATACCTCATTTTAATTAAAATAAGCTAAAACCCTTGAGTCATTGGATTAGAATCTTGAGATGAATTATGCATTAAGTGAATGAGAATCTAAGGGCTTGTGTTCTTATCTGATTTTAGTTAAAATGAGGTATAGCTGATTGGAAAAAATGAGGAAAAAAATAAAAATAAAAATTGTTAAAAATTGTTTAGAAATATTAAAAATTTTAAATAAAATGTTAAAAATTGATAATAATAAATGAGATCGAAGTGTGGTTATCATAAATTAAAGTCTGCTTAATTAATTAATTCGGACTGGGCCAAACTGTCCGCTATTGAACTTTTCAATATTATCATGTACATTCATAGCTAGAGCCTCCAACTCTCTCTCTCTCTCTCTCTCTCTATATATATATATAAAAAGGGTGCAACACAAGCTCAATTTTAATTCAATTCGATTCAAATCCCCCCTAAAGAAGAGCAATGTCTTCATTTTCATTCATAATTGCAGCTCTCTTCTTAGCTATAGTGATTGGAGGGTCACATGCTCAGTTGTGCACCACATTTTATGCCAGCACGTGCCCTAATGTGTCGAGCGTTGTACGTAGTATCTTGGAGCAAGCTCAACGAAATGATGTCCGAATTGGTGCCAAACTCATCCGCCTCCATTTCCATGATTGCTTTGTCGATTAAATTTTCCATATATCTTCTTCCTCTAAATTCTATGTACATACATACTATACATACATATGAGTGAGAGAGAGAAGCATCACAGTTTTTTTATAGTAAGATTTCTTAAAAATCAACCATTGGATCATTGTGATTTTTGGTATAAATGATAATCACGAGAAATGTATCTTATCTAACGGTTGATTTTTCAAAATATTCGACTCACTTGAGTGTTTTGAAAATAAAGTGTGGGTATAGATGTAAAACAGGATGCAAATTAAGGGAACCTGCCCTATATATATATATGTGGTACAAATGAATATATCTGTGTCCATGTATTGTTTTCAGGGCTGCGATGGCTCGATCTTGCTAGATAATGCAGAAGGCATAGAAAGTGAGAAAAATGCAACACCAAATAGCGGAGTACTGGGATGGGATGTCGTTGATGACATCAAAATTGCACTAGAGAATGTCTGCCCAGGCGTTGTCTCCTGTGCTGATATTTTAGCCCTTGCCTCTCAAATTTCAGTTTGTTTGGTAATATATTGTCATCTTTCCCTTTCTTTCTTTTTTCTTATCTTTTTTTTTTTTTTTCAATTCCCCCGCTTTAATTTGCCACATGATTTTAAAGCATTAAAAGCATTAATCCACATTATTTTTAAGTTTCACTAACAAATTAAAGCAAAATGGTGCAGGCAGGAGGTCCTTCATGGGAAGTTCCACTAGGAAGAAGAGATAGCAGGACTGCAAACAAAGCAGCAGTCACCGATGCCTTACCAGGTTCTCTAGAAAGCGTTAGTAATATGACGGCCAAGTTTGCTGCTGTGGGGCTTGACTCTACTGATCTAGTTGCTCTTTCTGGTAATTAATGCCATTGAAAACCAAACCATCAAATTAATAATATAGCTTTATATTAGTATCATCAAAAACCTAAGAAACCAGTACTTGCACTTTTATTCTCCTCTAATATAGGTTGATTCCCAGGTGCTCATACATTCGGACGGGCTCCATGCGTAACTTTCAGCCAAAGACTCTACAACTTCAGTAACACAAGAAACCCAGACCCAAGCCTGGACACAACATACTTGGACACACTTCGCCAAACATGTCCCGAAGGTGGCAGTGGAAATACATTAGCCAATCTTGATCCTACCACTGCCGATGCTTTTGACAATAATTACTTCACAAACCTTCAAAACAATCGCGGCCTTCTTGCAACCGATCAAGTTCTGTTCTCAACTAGTGGGGCTAGCACTGTCGATATTGTTAATCGTTTTGCAAAAAGCCAGGCTGAGTTCTTTGACAGCTTTGCTCAGTCCATGATAAATATGGGGAATATAAGTCCCTTGACAGGAAACAGTGGAGAGATTAGATCGGATTGTAAGAGGGTTAATTAAATCACGAAATTAGTTATAGGAAGATTTAGTATGGAGTGATATTTGATTAGAGTACTATTGGATTGGATTATATGTTGTGTTTCTATGTTTAATTACTTGTGTGGACTTACATATATATATATGAAGTTATGAACCAATTTTATAGTTTTTGTAATCAATTAAGCACAATTTCTAAGGTTATGTGGGAGAGGGACTTGTATTAATTCGACCTCAACACTAGAGCAACAACCACTGATTGCTTCTTGCTTTTTCAAGAAATTAATAAGAGAATGAGTTAAGGGGGAAAAAATACAGAAGCCAATAGTCAAACGAAGTCGAATAAATATATAGGCATGAAAATTAGGGTTATAAAAAGAGAAAAATGCAACCCTTACCATTAATTGATGCATGTAACGTAAGAATCGGATAACAAAAAGCAAAATGAACAGATATAGAGCACGAGGGAGGGACAGATGTGATTGAAGTGGCTAACAACATTATGAAGTGAATGCATGACTAATATCTTGTTGGGTGATGGTAAGACAATTGAGACTTCTCACAAATTTGCAATACAAAAGTAGGATTAGAAAATAATGTGCCATCAGAAGCACGAAGCTTGACATTTGCTGTCATAGCTAACCTATAACTAAAGTACCCTTTAATTAATTAGTATTAATTAAACCTGCTCAATGAAGTTATTCAAATGTATACTTTACTTCAGAAATAAAATATATATCCTGAGGATAAGCGATCAATATCAAATCTAACTTTAATTTAGCCAAAATCCAGCTATGGTTTTTATTTTATTTATTTTTCTTTCCACATGGTATGCATCAGTGTCGCGGGATATGTGGGGGGCGTATGGGGACCCAAGTCCACCACTTAAATAAAAACCATCACAAACTCGCCTAAAACGAGAATTGAATCCATGATCTTTTAGATTAGAATCATTGGCCTTGGCCAACTGGACTAATCCCAATAGATTAACTATGGTTAATTTAGGATAGAAATATTTATAATTACATTAATCCCAATGATTCTATCATAAAAACCTAGAGATGGAATAACTAAGGAAAGAATGGCAAGTTTTAATTCAACAAGACAACAGAACATTAATTAACGTGCATATGGGTGTTTCTATTTTTGGAACTATGGCTGTTACTTGACACACACAAAAAAAAAAAAAAAAAAAACATGAGATATTTCATTTTGGTAAAGGGTTATTTTAATATAGAACACTTGCTTGCAAATAGACCAAATTCCACTTCTTTTTTAGGTACTGTCAATTAAGAAATCAACATTCTACCCCATATGACAAGCAAGTCCTTCAACTTTAACAAAATAATATAAAAAAAAATCAAAATCAAAATCAAAATCAAAATTTGAATCTAAACCCTTCTTCTCTTTTAGAAAGAAGAGATATATCAAGGAGGTATATTACTTAAATTACAGGACCCAGGCTAAATTTATCTTTCAAATTTGATACTATATGTTCATACTTAATTATCAGAACTGGCCTAACTCAACTGGCTATATGAACCGGTGACTTAGTGCACAACAAAATCTGATCGATTTTGTATTAAAATTATATAAAACTATAAAGAGCTAGAATCGAGAGAGTAGTAAGAATAAAAACAAGAACGTTTTGTAAAATCACGCAACCACGCCAAACAATCTTTTACTTTATATATATACATATATATATATATATATATAGAACTTATAATATCAAGTGCACCTGATGCTTCTTACATCAGATCCCCGGCCTCTTGAAGAACCACTTGCGAAGAAAATTTTGAAAAACTAACCGTTGGATTAGATACTCCTATCATATATGTCATGTCAGCCAAAAATCACAATGATTCAACGGTTGGTTTTTGAAAAATTTTACTTTGAAAAACTATGACTTTTTTGTTCTTTAAAATGTTATCATTTTTTAGCAGTCAGTTTCCTCAAAAACCAACCGTTGGATCACTGTGATTTTTGACAGATATGATATACATTAATGGAGTATCTAATCCAACGGTCAGTTTTTCAAAATTTACGGTACAAGTGACTCTACAAGAGGGCACCTAATGCAAGATGCATCAGGTGCACCTGACCATGCATAGCACTTATATATATATAAAATAAAACTTTTGATAGTTAATTATTATAACTTGGACCATGCCAACCATTATTTAAACCGATTGACTAAGGACATGATTAGTTGATTTTTTTTTTTTAACAATATATATATATGGGATAGTTTTCATCCAGTTATGCTTCTTATTATGAGCTCACTTTCACTGAGATACATATTTCAAAAAAATGACTGTTGCATTAGATAGTCTTCATATTTGTGTCATGTCTACCAAAAATCAAAGTAATATATCCAACGGTCGATTTTAAAATACGAACATTTAAACAATTATAACAGCATCCTATGATAAATAATGTTAGAATGTTTCACAAATTGTATTTCAAAAATTGATTGTCTGATCACTGTGATTTTTAACGGACATGACATTCATAAGATGATTTTCTAATCCAAATATAAGTTTTTCAAGATACCTATTTTATAACTCCTAAAAAGGGTGAGCTAATACTAAGCTTCATGAGAATTTCCTTATCCTATCATAATTCTATATTGGATATTCTACACCCACATTTGCAGATTAATGTTTGGATACAAAAGATCACTTGAATTGGTCCGCGGCCAATCTATATTGATAAATATGCAAATGGCCATATGAAAACTGAAAAGTATTGGTGGAACCTTCCCTTGAAAGTCCTACTATACCCTACATGCTGACTTTAATAGAACTTTTGGTACGGCCTTCATTGATTTATAGGTAGCTAGATTAATCATTGGTCATCATAAAGTTACATGCATTGAAAATGTTCTAACTTTTATGGGCAGAGAGATAAGAACTTCAAATTATTAAAAACAAAAGTAATGATATACATTCAAGGGCCGGACCTGGGTTTGGGTGCCCTAAGCGAGTTTCTAGAATGAGGCCATTCTATATTTTGACATATAAAAAAAATAAAAACAATTGCATATCTTAGTTTCTCTTAGACTAAAACTTATAACCATACTACAACAAGCAATTCACTAAAGAGTTTTCATTTGACACACCCAGAATCTCCTATCATCATTCACTACTACATATATATCAAACAAATATCAAAGATGATCAAATTAATAAAAGATGATCAAACATTGGGTGGTTGGGCCCCTTTAGATTGGAGAACTGATGGATGAAAGCCATTATCAGATGGATTGATGGTGAAACCCCCTTGTGGGAGTATAGGGCCTTAAAAAAAATTGGACCCCTTAAAATTGGAGGCCTCAAGCAAATATTTTAGGTGGCAAAAGCCAAGGGCCGGCCCTATATACATTTCTAAAATATGCTTCTAGAATCGACAATTTAATCCTAGCATTCATTAGAGTTTAAAATAGAACACTGGATGTTATACGATTCTATGAAACGGAGCCCTCCTGTCAGGAACAGGGATTGATCAGGCTGAGACTCTAACAGCTCGGGCACCTTGTTACTTGGAAAATAAAAAAAAAGAAAAAAAAAATTATTTGTAACGAATGGCTGAGATCATCTCAGCGGCAAAATAAATAAATAAATAAATGTTAAAAAAATGCATGCTACACGTGTATATTCTCAAAGTGACTGTACTTTAGGAAAGAGGGTCAAATGACCATGTTGTCCGCAATTTCATGTGAGAAGAGAGACTGAGAGAGCGACATGTGGTTCATTTACTGAATTGTAATGTAAAAGATATCAGAAAATATGTGGCCAGGATTGAAGATCCTCCATCATTTCTTGTAGAACTTTTGCTTAAAAGATGTTACTTTTGATTACTTTTATTAGAAATTATTATTCAATCTGAACCTTTATAGGGTAAAAGCAAAAAGGAGAAGAGGAGCAGATGCATGTTTTTCCACAACTAGGGTAAGCTTTAAGTCACGAGAGAATGTACCTTAAAATAAAAATAAAAATAAAATTTAAAAATAATGTTACCACAATTTAGATCAAATTATATTAATCATCTGACGTGCTTGCAGTACACGGAATAAATTTTGTTTTCGTTCATTTTTCACATAATTTAATTTAAATTTTAATCTTTTCAGAGCTGCTAATATAAGGTGTACTTAATGCAAGATGCATCATGTGGCATCTTTTAAAGTCACATGTCGAGCACATTTTCAAAAATTGACCGTTAAATTTGATGCTCCTTTCATGTATATCATGCTTGCAAAAAATCACAGTGATCCAACGGTTGGTTTCTGAAAAATGTAACTTTGAAAAACTGACTTTTTTGTTCTTTAAAATGACACCCTTCTTTCACAGTCGAATTTTCAAAAAACCAACCGTTGGATCACTGTGATTTTTTGCAGACATGATATACATTAAAGAATCATCAAATCCAATGGTCAGTTTTTGAAAATATGCTCAATAAATGGCTCTAGAAAAAGCCACATGATGTATCTTGTATTAAGTACACCTTATATTAGAAGCTCTGCTGATCTTTTCAGCATTTTTTTTTTAAAAAGGAAAGTAGTGAAAGTTGTCAGTTTATGAAATAATATCAGAAATTATGAACACATTGGATTCATCCGTCCGCATGTCTCGTGACGACAAAAGCTGATCATAAGGTAAAACTAATGAAACTTCTGGGTGATGTCATTGAGGTACTGAACTTGTTTGTCGATTTATCAATAAAGGCTTCCAACAGTACTCCCAAAGCAGCACATATATATATATATATACACATATATCGTTCATTCTTGCAAATTAAATTAAGGTCGGGCAAAATGTCTTCTTCTCTAGGTATAGTGGCAGCTCTACTCTGCTCATTTTTGCTCGGAGGAACATTATCCTATGCTCAGTTGAATGCCACATTTTACGATGACACGTGCCCGAACGTGACGAATATCGTACGTGGCGTCATCCAGGATGCATTGCAATCGGATCCCCGGATTGGTGCCAGCCTCATTAGGCTTCATTTCCATGACTGTTTTGTTAATGTAAGTACTACTCCATTTCTCTTTATTTCCCTTCAAGTTGATGTTGTTTGGTTCTCTAGAAAATTAAAGGACAAAACACTGAGATAAGGAAAACAGAAGAAAATAAAATTTGAAGCCTTACATTTTCCATGGCTTGGTTCCTAGAATCTAGACAAATGTTTATACAATATTGCTTAGACAAATTGATTTTTGTTGTTTCCTTAATTTTAAAACTTAAGAACCAAATTAAACAACAAAAAACAAAATGGTTCAGATTTTCTTTCCTAGCTTCTTCCTTCCCTCCACTTTCTCAGCAACCAAACAAAATGCTTATTACACTAAACTTTTTAATCTTGTTTCAGGGTTGTGATGGATCGATATTATTGGACAACACCAACACCATGGAGAGTGAAAAAGAAGCTGTTCCTAATAATAATTCGGCAAGGGGATTTGATGTTGTTGATAACATGAAGACTAAATTGGAGGAAGTTTGCCCAGGCATTGTCTCTTGTGCTGATATTCTGGCTATAGCAGCTGAAGCATCTGTTTCTTTGGTATATTAATTAACAAATTAAAATCCTTTATTGGCTTATAATTATATATCATTTATAGAATTCAGATGATAAATATTGGTTACAGGCAGGAGGTCCTTCATGGGCAGTTCTATTAGGAAGAAGAGATGGCTTAATAGCAAACAGAAGTGGAGCCAATACCACCATTCCAGCTCCCACTGAAACACTTACAGGACTTGAGTCCAAGTTCTCAGCCATGGGTCTCAACACTACTGATCTGGTTTCACTGTCTGGTACTTGTTTAATATTTTTTTCCTTGCCTTAACATGTCACCAAATGTTTTTGCTGTGTTTGGATCGAGGGAAAGAAAAGGAAAATGATGAAAATTGCTTAGAAATGAATTTCATTCTAAAAAATATGCATTTTCAAGCTTTTCCTTTTCTCCTCATTGCCTCAATTGAACTGATATGAAAAGGAAAGAAAAAGGAAAGTCGATCACTTTTCACTCAATTTTTATGCATCATAGAAAAGTTGTAGACTCCACCAGTAACCCTTTTCTGCTCAAAACACATCCTGCTTCTTTTTACAAGAAAAATATCACAGAAAATTTAATTAGAACTTCTATTTTCTTACAACTTTCTTGTAAAGCAAACACTTTCTTTTTCTTTACTTTCCTACATTTCACTCTCTTACATAAGTTTCTTGACAATCAAACACAACCTTTAAGCTCTTTAAATTTCAGACAAGGACTTTTGACACCATAAAAATTCGGTACCAAGTAAATATTGGGTTGCATCAATTTTCAGGTGCACACACATTTGGACGAGCTCAATGTCGATTTTTCAGTAATCGATTATACAATTTCAACAGCACCGGTAATCCTGACCCAACGTTGAACTCATCTTACTTAGCAACACTCCAGGCGCTATGCCCACAGAATGGAAATGGCAGTACCTTGGCCAATCTTGATCCCACCACACCTGATGGTTTCGACAATAACTACTTCTCTAATCTCCAAGATAATCGCGGCCTACTCCAAAGCGATCAAGAGCTGTTTTCGACTACTGGGGCTGATACGATTACTTTTGTCAACAACTTCATTAGTAATCAAAGCGCTTTCTTTGATAGCTTTGTCATATCCATGATAAAAATGGGGAATATCAGTCCGTTAACGGGGACTGATGGTGAGATCAGATTAAACTGCAGGAGTGTTAATGGAAATTCATCTACTTCAAATGATGCTTTGGTTAGCTCAATTTGAATGTTAAGAAGCAGAAGGAATAACAATGCCCAAGAGATGGAGCCTACTAGTTAGCTTGGTTTCGGTTTGAACCATTAGTAAGCATGGAGTTCTGCTTTTATTTTATTTTATTTTGGTGCTTTCCTATGATGTTTTCTGTTTTATTGTAATGTTCTTGAGTGGTCAAGTGATTTGTGAGTGAATATTTAAAACACTTTAAGGGCTAAGATTTAAGAGTTTATAAGAGTATTATTTTAGAATACCTTTTTATGAGTTATTGTAATCAGGCTTTTGAGTATTATTTTAAAAATAATAAATAAATAAAGCATCCTTGGCCAAGGGTTCAACTAGGAACTATCAAATTTACTTATTAAGTTCACTGCATGCATTTTGAGCAAGAATCCACAAGCATTGAGATCAATTCAGATAAACTTCAGTTGCATAAAATGGTCATAGGCTAAGGTAATATCTTCATCATATGCATTGGCTTAAAACCAGTTTGGCATAATCAAGTCACCAGCATGGCGGCATCAATCTTTTAATAAGAAAGTAACCCAGAAAACTTTAGAAATTTAATATGAAAAGGCATGCACTGAGATAGAAAGCTTCAGTTAAAGCATATCCATGTGACATGCATTAATTCAAAATTATATAATCATACTTTCTGCCTTGTTATGTGATGCTGATTCAGAGATCAATCCAAGATACCCTATGCAATTAATTTGAATTATTTGAATTAGAGAATCATTGCCAAGTCAAAACCATAAGTCCCATTGTTGAGTAATAAAAAGAGACTAACAGTCATCAAACAGTCAAATGAAGAATAACATACTCAACAACTTAAGATTGCAAAAAATCAAAAGCTAAGATTTGAATCAAGTCCCTTCCATGTGCATGAAGACACTTGAAATAATTTTTAGGAGTAGGAGAAACCCAAAAGGAAAAAAAAAAAAAAATCTTAGACTATTCAGGGAAAATATTCATACCTGTCGGTCCGTTTTTTATGTTGTGTATTAATAAATTTGTTTGAATTTTGAAATTTGATAAAAAGAATTTCAGGTAAAGGTTTTAGAAATATTCGTACAATAAGGAAAATTTCTGGCTAAACCATTAAATATAAACCTTTGTCTAAAAATTCCGCAAATTCAACCTATACAGATCCATGCCCAGATATTGAATCCATTCATTTGCACACCAAAAACACCTAGTAGAGGCACATTTGCCTCCAATTTGATGATGGAATGCATATCGTAAAAGGTAAAAACATATTATGCAATGGCATTGGTGAAAACATGTTTTGGCATTAAATATAAAAGATAAGATTACATGTTAGATATTATCAACATAGGTCATAGTTTTTTTTTTCCCCTTTTTGGGTCAAGAAATGTATTAAATATCACTAATGCTATACATCTAGGCATATAAAACAAGAAGAGATCAATTTTAATTAAATTTACAAGCACATGGGAAGCAATCTAAAGATATCAAACAATCAATGAAAGATCAAACAGGGTACAGATTAAAGATTAAAACTAATCAAAAACCAACTTTTTTATTTTGAATAAACAAAATCATAAGAGATTTACAATCTACAAGCCAAAAGGCTAAAAGAATATATGGTGGTGGGGGAGGAACCAGAGGGAGAAAGATCACCAGCTATAGACTACAAAAACCAAACCAACTTCCCCTCTCCAGCCTGTCTTCCATTATTCTAAGGAAATACATTTGATACAGCTCACTCCCCTCCCTTCTCTCCCCCTTTTCTCTTTCTAAAACAAACATCATTGTTGGATCTAGTTAATGAAAATGACCTACAAAGTTGCATTGTATTTTTACCTATGGTCTTTTCTGCTGCTGTTGTTGTTGGTTCTGAACCTTCTGGTTATGCTTAATTAGAAGCTGAGCGTATAGGAGCTCATTCCACGTATCAGGTACACCAGGAAGGCACCAATGGCTGCAATCCTGGTATCTCAATGGGGACCGTCTCTCCTCTTCAGTCAAACTCTGCTTCCTGAAAATCGATGGGTGGGCATCCTTACGGTAATCTGTAATTCTGGTAATATTTAGATAGAAGACTGGTGTCTTCATCTCTTTCATTACTGACTCCAAAACTCTCATTTTCGAGGGATATTTTGCTAAATATGTCTCGTTCTTGATTGGCTCAGTCTCGCTGTCACATTGCCCGCCAGAATTCCACCGTCCACCTCTGTAAATGTACAAAGATTACGCCTCAGGTTTTGTATTCTAGAACTATAATGATGATATGAAGATAAAAGATTTACAGGACTTTTCTCATTCATTACCTAAAATGGGAGGCAGAATAACCCCTGAAGAAAACCAGGGTCTTCAAAGGATTTATATTGGCATCCACCCATCTTGCCCATGTCGTCATAGCTTTACGAAATGCCTCAGCAACATTCAGTTGACCATATATATGGCTACCTTCCTGGTAATAACCTTTCCTGCAAAATTTTAAATAGTTCTAGTTTTTAGTTTAAGTTTCTCGGTAGAAGGTGACATAATTGGACAATCCTTTGTAGCAATGTAAGGAGATAGAGAGAGAGAGAGAGAGAGAGACCCTTTGGAAGTTTTCTCATGAGTCCACCAGTGCCCGGTGTTGAAGATCAAGACATCAGCAGTTTTGTATCTATCAGACGATCTCTCAATTACATCAAGCCGAAGCGTTTCCTGCGTTGATCCATTTGTGTCTGCCATTTCCCATTCTTGAACTAGAAATGGCGATCGGAAAAATTCCACTGAGCAGTTATAATCCTATTGATCCATCCAACCAATTATAAACTTAATAAATTCTATATCAACTAACAAAGTCCAATGTTCTGTTTGGATGCAGAGAAAGTGTAGGAAAGAATAAGAAAACATATTTGTCAATCTTGATTTTTCGTAATTTGACACCGAAGCAACCAAGGACCTCAACACAACTAAGCCTAATACAACAATATGGCTTAGTTGAAATATGTTTTAAAATTTTTCAAAAATTAAAATAGCATAAAACATAAATTCAAAAACTTATTTAGTTTTCCTTTCCTCAGCTTTCTCAGCAACCAAACAAATTGTCAATCAAAGAAATAGTGAAATGAAGAACATACTACAAATACAAAAGAGTAAGATCCCTCAGTTCGAAATTCACGTCTACCAGAGGCTTCAAACACTCTGCTTTTATCTCTCGCTGAATTTCTAAGAATGCAAACCAGAGATTCCCACATATTCCTATTGAGAGAATCACCCACAAAAACTAATCGCTTTCCTCTCAGCAATCCCAACATATCTCTACCATTCAACCTGCATAAGAATTTCATTTAAACCAATCTCACTAAAACAGAACCTACAATATCAAATTGACAAAATAAATGAACCACAGCATTCATATTAAATTAATGGTCCATATGGACGTAGTATGGAAATTGAATTTTTCATTGTATTTTGCATATAATTTCGTGAATGAATCCATCATTATCAATGGGGCCACTCAAGAGAATGGCATCTATCATCATAAATGACATTAAACATTCAAAACAGGGGTATTTCATGAATTCCAAAAATTAATCCAATTCCATCCATCAATTATGATGATGGCTCCAACTTTTTTTATGGGCTATGATGGATTTGTGCCTTAGATACTGTGCAAAATATAACTGAAACCATTCAAATTCCATAGACAACTAAACAGGCCATAATATGCAGGCGCGCGCGCGCACACACACACTCTTCAGTTTTGTAAACTACCTTGGGATGTTGCAGTCATTGGGTTGCCATCTATACTTCTGATACTCAGCATCAGGCCTACCATTAAGAAAACAATTGAACGGCTCGTCGATGTGAGGGCACGATCCAGCTTCATATAGCGGATACAAATCATCCTTCACCCACTTCCCATCGAATATATCACAATGATCAAACTCCTTCCTTGGCTTCGCCTTCCAATCCCCACTACCACTCCTATTAATCCCTTCTCTTGACATCAAAAACCCTTCTTTTTCCCCGGAAAATTGGGATGGGGTTTCTTTGGTTCCATTTGAGACCCCTCCTTTACCCCGAGAAAATTGAGAAGTGGTGTTTGGGGAACTAGAAAAGTTGTGAGAAGTGGTACCTTTGCTACCATCCAAAAGCGCTTCTTTTTTCCCGGAAAATTGAGATGGGGTGTCTTTGGTTCCATTTGAGACCCTTCCTTTACCCCGAGAAAATTGAATAGTGGTGTTTGGGGGATTAGAAAAGTTGTGAGAAGTGGTATTTTTGTCATCCAAAATGCCTTCTTTTTTCCCGGAAAATTGAGATGGGGTGTCTCTGGTTCCATTTGAGACGCCTCCTTTACCCTGAGAAAATTGAATAGTGGTGTTTGGGGGACTAGAAAAGTTGTGAGAAGTGGTATTTTTGTTATCATCCAAAATCCCTTCTTTTTTCCCGGAAAATTGAGATGGGGCGTCTTTGGTTCCATTGGAGACCCCTTCTTCACCCCGAGAAAATTGAAAAGTGGTGTTTGGGGGAGTAGAAATGTTGTGGGTGTTCTCTAGGGGGGCAGAGAAAGGAGGAGGGGAGTGAAGGGTTTGAGGGAAAAAGTAAGAGAAAATGGAGGAAAAGTGAGATCCGTAAGAAGAAGAAGAAGAAGGATCAGAGTTAGTGCGGAAAACATTAGGAAACCAAGGCGAAGAGTAAGCTGAAGAAGGGTTGAAGACTAAAATGGCAGTGCATAACACGAATGCAAACGTGAAGCCGTAGGCGCAGGCCACAGTTCTTCGTGTTCTGAGAGCTGAGCTGTTCTTCAAGTCGGTAATTACACTGTTTGCTTTTGTGGGCGAGTGCTTCGCTGTCGATGTATTGTCAGCCATGGATGGAGGATTTAGACTTAATTACTGTGATGGTGTTTTTGGAACCCTAGAAAGAGAGACAGAAAGAGAGAGAAAGTTCAGATGTTGGAGAGAGAGAGAGAAGACGCTGTTTTGAGTCACGGACATGGATTTGGAGAGAGAACATATATAATCTACTCAATAGCTAAATACCCCTTAATAATTCATTTATTTCCTTAAAACCACTACCCTATGATTGTGGTGCCAATCCCCGTTTGTGGTGGGACCGAATCGATGCAACCTGCCTGCCTACCTGCAACTTCCGTACAACTATCAAATCAATGAAGTAGTAATAAATTAATAATAACATCCACTTAAGAACCATGTAAGATTTGCGACTCTCCACAGTCCACATATTCTATGTGCTTTGTTTTTTTATTTTATTTAAAAAAAATTATTTTACTACCTTTAATTTTGGACCAAATATTTTAAAAATTGTATCATGGTGAGACATTAATTAATAAAATAAATATTCTATCTGTTAAAATTGACTACTGTTAATTGAATTGTTGACAAAATTAATATTAACTCATTGACAGCTCGATCAACAACCGTCAATTTTAATAGAATTAATATCCTCCATTAGATCAATTTTTAACAATTTTAAATTAAATAGAGTAAAAGTAAAATTTATGGACCACATTAATATCCACCACAAAGTTGAAGTTTCTAAAATATTTTTTTTTTCTTTTTTTTTTTTTATGTTTATGGCGTGTTTAGAATAAAACTTGAAGAATACAAGTCTAAGCATAGATTAGGATACCCTCCATCAACAACAATAAAAAATAATATAAGAAGAAGAAGAATAACAATAAATTATTAATAATACATTTAAAGTTTATATAATATTCTATTTTAATTATTTTACTTTATATTGTTTTAAATTAGTTCTTAAAATATTATTAGATTTTATTTGGACACCTTTCATTTTAAATTACGTCAAATTTTCACCTTCAATTTTTTTTAATGTTGATTTTAACATTATAATCTTTATACAATGTCAAATTTACTCTAAAAATATTCCAATAATATCGATATTGTAAAAATATTGAAAGATAAAATCGGTACATAAAAATTAATTTGAAGTAATTTAAAATAAAAGATACCAATATGAATGGGAAGTCCGTTATAAGACTCAACTTTCACAAATTTATGTAAGGTAATCTTTGTAGAACCTGTTTCAAAATAAATTTTTAAAAAATTGACCTTTGGATCATATATATATATAGAAAAATTCTCTAGTGAGCATTTGCTCACTTTAACTAAAGTGAGCAAATAACAGGAACCCTTGGATTCCCATCTTGAGATGAATCTTCCATTAAGTGAATAGGAATCCAAAGGTTCTATTATTTGCTCACTTTAGTTAAAGTGAGCAAATGCTGATAAGAGAAGCTCTATATATATACAGAAATTCTCTTATGAGGATCACCTTACTTTAAGCTAAAGTAAGCATCTAACAGTAGAGCCACCTGTGATGAAATTTTGGAAAACTGACCGTTGGATTAGATACCCCTATAATGTATGTCATGCCTGCCAAAAATCACAGTGATCCAACGGTTA
>JAESVK010001014.1:485207-495207 GCA_017140935.1 Hamamelis virginiana
AAAAAAAAAAAAAACAACCCTAATTATTTGATCACTATGATTTTCTACGAGCATGAAATTTATCGAATCCAACAGTTAATTTTTCAAATTATGTTCTATAACCGATTTTATACAAGTCATTTTTCACTACTTTATATTAAGTACATCTTATGATAGACTCCACAGAAATTAAATCTATCACTATTTTATCTACTGATTTAAAATAAAATACAACCTAAAGAAATATTTTCTATAATTAATAAGGACTTCTGTGGATTCGCAAGCCTCACTAATCACTATCCCATGTGAACACCTAAATGTATGCTGACAGTTCGTTTGTCCGTACGTTGAAATTAAAACAAGTGGCCTAACTTTTGGAAAAAAACAACATAAAAGTCCCACTGAGAAAATAAAAAGGATATTACTATTTTTTTTTTTTTTAAAAAAGGAAAAATCTTACCCACGTTATGTAGTCGCCAGTCGTCTCGCTCTCCTTAAGGACCAAATAATAATAATAATCCCTGTTCTTGAAGGTAAATGAAGCTCATCATCCATAAGTTCAGCATTTTTCCAAGATTAATAATATCAAAATAAAAAAGAATTGCTTCTTTAGCGTTGAGATGTATGATTTTATTCAGGTAGAACAGAAACCAAATGGGCAACAACAGTACAAAAGTTCAAAGAACTACACTGGAGAGGGCAGCTTTGTTCTATGAATTTCAATAAAGGGCAGCTTAGAGAATATTTAAAAAACCATACATACATACTTGGAGAGCTTCTACAACCTTCAAGAAAGACCAATAACCTTTCCGGTGGCGGTGTCGAGATCAATGTCGTAAAAGCAAGGCCTTGTCGGAAGCCCCGGCATTGTACTCATCGTCCCAACTAGAGGATAAATGAATCCGGCTCCAATGCTAGCCCTCACATCCCTTATTGGTAAAACAAATCCAGTTGGAGCTCCCTTCTCAGAAGCATTGTGTGAAAATGAATACTGGGTTTTCGCCATGCAGATTGGCAGACCAGTAAACCCTTGCTTGCTGTACATCTCAATCTGTTTCTCCGCCTGATTATCAGAAAAAGGAGACAACCCATCAAGAAATAAGGTTCTAAATTTCCATGCAATTTTAAGAATATTGATGTTCTAGTTGCTTATAAATATAAAAATAAAAAAAGGGAATATTGACATCCTGATTGGTGTTTGGGAAAAGTATATCTTGGAAATAGAATTGGAATGACCAAGTTACTGTTATGCTTGCAGCACAAAAATATGGATACATCGTTATTAACAATGCTTTCTCCTTGAAAAGATGGCAAGTGGCTTCCTTGAGTATTTTTTGGACTTGACTTTCCAATAAATTGGCTGGAAAACCAGCTTCATAATGTCTCATCCAAAAGCATGGACAAATTCCATTCCTGATTTTGTTGTCCACAAAAACAAATAGAGCCTTTGACTAAAAATGTTTTTCATTTTGCAAATATTTGGCCTGTTTTTAACAATTCGATTTTCAAGAAATTTCCAAATAAGGACAAAACAAGGAAAACCTAAATCTTCAGTGATGCAACTTTAATCAGGGCCGAAATTGATGTTCAAATCAAAATTTTAAATCTCAGTTGATAGAATTTGTAAAATTAGTCACGTTAAAACAAAACAAATCTTCAAAACTGTATTAGAGAAATTTACCTGCTCCGAGTATTCAACACCACTGGCACCATATGACTTTGCTATTGCCTCTATTTTCTCTTTGATACTAATATCCAAGGGATATAAAAACTTCAATTGCTGTGTCACATTCTCACAGGCCCTTTGAACTGCAACACCAAGGTCCACCTAAAGATCATGATAATCAACTAGTCAGTAAAAAGACAACTCTGGCAGGTTTTATGTGTCATCTTCACATGTATAAGGAGGAACTAAACTCAGAAATTGACTAACAGGAAACAGGGCTGTGGTTTCCATCTTCTGGCTTCAAAAGATGCAAGTGGACAAGATAGGATTGTCTGATTAGGTTGACAACTTTTCTCCTTCGTCAGCTAGGATATATCTCTTATGCCCAAAGATGGGGAATTCCATTTCATGATGTACTTATTGTCAAAGATGCACCCCAGATATATATATTAAAAAAAAAAAAAAGGAGAAGGCACGGTGAAATAGGACAGAGAAAGAATTATGGCTTGAGTTTGAGTTTGGGCAAAAGAAAATATGTTTTTGAAGGCAAATTTTGAACCAGAACTGGGTTTGGAGGATGGACTGCCATTAGTAGCATTAGGGCTCTAGCAAAAGGGAAATTGGAGAAAGTTAGGGATTGTTTAAATAAGGCTGAATTTAAGAGGAGTTTAGGGTTTATCATAAAGATGGTTTTGAGTTTACAAGTTAGGAAAATAGGATGCGTGTTCAAGCAATTGAACAAACCGAGCTTCTTGCTTAGGCTAGGAAATATTCTACATAGAGCCCAAAGATTTGCTAATGTAGATCAATGCATTGTTCTTGATATTTTGTTCCTATTTTTACTATAATTTAGTATCATGGAAAGAAGATTGCTGACCATTTTCCTTCTAGTTCACTGAAAAACTAATGTGGTGTTTGGCATAGCTTTTGGGAGGGTCCAAATGGGCTTCCTAGCCTTAAAAGTCATTTAGGAAAGAAAAAAAAATGGGTGTTTGGCGAGTTATTCAAAATGGACTTTTATGAAAAGTCGGTTACTTGGAAGTCCATTTGGGAGAAGTAAAAAAAGTTTGCTTTTGAAAACCCATGTTTGTAGGAAGAATAACTTCCATACTTTTTAATACGAAAGGATTTTTAAAATATGCATTTGCCAAACACTATTTTTTTTCTAAATGACTTTTTCAAAAATGACTTCCATTTGTAGGAAGCTACGCCAAACGCTACCTAAAACTAATATGCTAATGGGAAGAAGTAACTAACCGCTCCTTTTCCACCATGCGCATGATGAGTGCAAACCACAGCATCATATGCCCCAGCAGCCAATGCTGCATTTCTAACTGCATTTAGTTCTGCCTCTGAATCAGTTGAGAACATGTTCACAGCAACTACCACATTCACACCATAAGCCTTTGTGTTTGAAATATGCCTGGCCAGATTCACGCAACCAGCTTCAACCAGAGCCACATTCTCAGTTAAGTAGGCACGGTCAAGAGGCTTCCCGGCAACAACTTGTGGCCCACCACCATGCATTTTTAGGGCCCTTATTGTTGCCACTATGACAGCACATTGAGGTGTTAAACCACTATATCGGCACTTTATATTCATGAACTTCTCAGTTCCAATATCAGCACCAAAACCTGCTTCTGTAATGACAAACCCACCAGGTCCCACCAGCTTTAGCGCAATTTTATCAGCCACGATAGAAGAATTACCATGAGCAATATTTGCAAAAGGACCAGCGTGAACAAGAACAGGAGTTCCCTCAAGAGTCTGCATTAAAGTAGGATTAATGGCATCCTTCATCAGCACAGTCAAAGCACCTCCAAGGCCAAGATCATCAGCGGTTACAGGGTCACCAGCCTTGCTGTTTCCAATCACCATTTTCCCAAGCCTTTCTCTCATATCAGCTAGAGATGTTGTAAGGGCCAAGACTGCCATGATCTCACTAGCAACTGAAATATCAAATCCAGTTTCTCTCACCATCCCTTTTTCTTCAGGGCCCTGACCTACTGTAATCTTCCTCAAGAATCTGTCATTGACATCCATTACTCTCCTCCACGTGATAGAATCTGGGTCGATATCAAGCCTTGCAAATTTCTTGACTTCTTGTGGTGTAAGATCATCAGGCTTGGTCTTGGAGATACCAAGCTTCTTCAGACGCCTAAACATGATGTCACTAAAGCTGCGCTTTCCTTCTTTGTTTGGTGGGCATAACCGGTTCAAAAGAGCCTTATCCGACTGGGTTTCCTCATGGAAAATTCGGGTATCAATAGCAGCAGCTAGAAGATTGTTTGAGGCTGTGATTGCATGGATATCCCCTGTTAAGTGAAGATTGAACTCATCCATTGGAATTACTTGACTATAACCTCCACCTGCTGCACCCCCTTTGATACCAAAAGTTGGTCCTTGTGATGGTTGACGTAGGCAGGTGACAACCTATCATCACACACAGACGAAAAGATTTGATGGTCAGATTTGCTTACACCAGACTCCCACTTTAGAAGAAATATTTCGCCCAAGAGTTTTTTCTTAGACGATTTCAAGTCACCCAATATTGAGCTATCACATATGAAAATTCTGCATTTAAATAATTGTTATGGAGAATGAAAATGCTATGACATCGTATATGCAAACAAGGAAAAGAGAGTTTGATTAGTTAAGGCTTTAAAGAGGTTCATATCCCACCAAAAAAACCAAAAAAAGGCTCATATACACAAGGAAACCAAAGTACCCAAAATCGTGAAACTTTTATGCTTTCCAATTCCAATCTCACATCAACCACCTTTGAGGAATTATGGTTTTATACAAAAGTAAAGCAAAAATATTATTCAAAAATTAAAAAATGAGGGAAGTGGGGAGAAGGAATTATCATGTTTTCCAAAACTAATATAGGAGTACTGAGGTGGTTCTTCAGTGTTAAAGGTCCAATTAAACTATCTTGAACACCAGCAGATCATTGAGACAAAAATACCACCAGGGAAAAGCAATTGCTGCTTATGTTATTATGTATTTCTTAAGATTATTCCACGTGAACTCTTTGTCGGAAAGGATAGGTGAATATGTATCCAGTCCAATCAGTGAACTCACATTTTATGAGGCATTGAATATGAAAAAAAAAATATTGTAAGTGGGCTCTTGAAGCAGTGACTGATTCTCATATGATTCTAGGCCAGCTAGATAAACGGGCTACTTGACATCATTTCCGATAGAGTTAAGCTTATTCTTGTGTACCTTTACGCCTAAGGGTCCAAAACTAGATTCTTTTTTATCCTGCAGACACATATGGATTGAAGCAGTTGTTCCATGCATGACTTTGATGTTGGAATTCCCTCAAACTATTGATGCAATACTACATCAAGACACAATTCATCCAAAACCTACACCAGGTACCACTAGAGAATATGAGGCTACAAAGTACAAAACAGACCCAGAGAGCAGTCCTTCAACAAAATAGTACCTTGTTTTATTAGAAAATGTATCTAACAATGTTGATTCTTCAAATGTAAGAGCTTAGTTCCACCCAAGACTTCAAATTTAGAAGATACAGACTAACCTAGGCCTCAGGAAGAGGTCTTTACTCATTGCTCAGAAGAAATATAAATCAAATAAACCCAGCCAAAAACCAAGAAACTGTGGTTTCCACAAAACACCTAAATAGAGGACCCTTTAACCTAAAGCATACCAGAAAAAATTCTCTTATTAAGCATCATTGGCCCAATGGGTAATGACAAAATCTTAGCTTTTGCAGATTCACATTTTCTCATCAGATACTTCCTACTCTTGATACCTTCACAACTTCACTCCTTACTTAGGCACTTAATGTAATCATATCCTATATGCACTAAAATTTCTTAAGGTTATTAAACAAATTGAGATGTATGTGAATAGCTCAGGCTTAGCTCATTAAGAAGCTCCTTCAACAATCAAATGAGCCAAGCTCAAGCTTAACTTTCAACCTCAAAATCTTAACAAAACAAGCTTGAGCAAAACAGGGCTAGTTTGGTTAGGCTCACGAACAGTTGAGGTGAGAATCATCCAGTTTTAGACCATTAAGTAATAAACTTAAAGAAAATAGCCTAAAGAAAGGTTGACCAGTAGTATAAAGCTATGAGGTATCGCAAAGAATCCGGTAAGCCTCCAGATTATGCTGTAATCGGTAATTTGCATTGGTGAAGTTAATAGTTTTGGCTTAAATACAGAAATATATGTTGAAATAGGTTAATTCTTAGGCTCAATTAGGCTCATGAACAAGCTCTGACTCAGCCAAAGCTACAAGAACTAAGCTTAAACATGGTTAGTTGCGATCCAATCAAGCCTAAGCTCGATCAAAGTTCAATCAAACCAAGCTTTATGGCTCAGCTCATTTGAACACCTAGATTTCTTAGTATATTTCCCAAAATAGAACTACTTTGAAACTCATTAAGATCAGTTCAACAGAACAGAACAGAACATTGCTTCTCTTATCCTTTAATTATGTTCACTGAATTCACCAACATTCTAGAGCACATTCCCAGAAACATTAACAAGGTGCCAGATCAACCTGGGTTTCTTAATTATATCATTCTTTATAAAAAGAACGTTAAATTGTGAAAAAACAAATGGAAAGATTAATTCAAGAATCATCCTGAAAAAAAGTCAACATCTATAACCCAAAAAAAAAAAGATTTAGAGGTAAATGAATAAATAAATATATTGAAAGAAATCTAAATGGCAGGAGTACCTTTTTATCAAGAAAAGCTCCCAAAGCTTGACAAAGACCAACAGTAGTAGTAGACTTGCCTTCTCCAAGAGGAGTAGGAGTAATCCCACCAACCACAACATAATATCCATCTCCAGATCCTTCAAGTTCATCAATCACAGATAACAAAACCTATAAATCCAAATACCTACACATCATTCAAATTCAGAGCAGCAAACACAATAACCGAAAACAGAGGAAAACAAAACAAAAAAAAATTTAAGTCTGAATCTTATGTATTTATCTTGTTTTGGTATCAAAAATTGAAAAAGTCTCCTCAACAAGACCAAAATGTAGAGAAGTAGAGCGAAAATTTTTGCTTCCTCAGTTCTCATTCATTGAAAAGTCTAAAAAAAAAATCTAAAATTTCAATTTTATTTCCTTCCCCCACATTTTCTCATCAACCAAACAAAACATAATGGAAAGAATTGGTCTCAATCAAATAAATCATGCAATGCAAGCAAATGATAACCAATTAAATAATTCTCCTTTTATTTGCTAAGAAAACTGAGAAAAAACTGAAAAATCACAGCCCAAGTCTTTTCCCTCTTTTTTTTCTTCTTTTCATTTTCATCTCCTTCCTCAGCAAACAAACAAAGCATAAAATAGAATAGAATCTGTATAAAAGGCAAGAAAATAGAGCAACAAAACCCATCAATGAATCACCTTGGCCTTGTATTTGCCATAGAGATCGTAGTTGTTGGGACTGAGATTGAGCTCTTTGGCGATCTCAGAGATATGAAAAGGTTCAACTGAATTGGCTATGTCAATGTCTGCTGGTACTGGTGATGCCACCTCCAACTTCCTCAGTGTCTTTGATGCCATTTTTTACCAAAAAAAGGAAAATCAGATTTTTGTTTTCCTCTCCCTTGCTAGGCTTTTGATATGTATAGTTTCACAACTCAAAGTTTTTAGAGAGAGAGAGAGAGAGAGAGAGAGAGAGAGATGGGGGGAGAGTTGTTTTGTAGCATTTGGTTTTGGGGCTTATCCAGCTGAGGTGGGAACTGGGTAGGGAATAGAGAAAAATGCTAATCGAACTGTAGCTGTGATGGATTTGCCCAAATATAACCGTGGATTTGAGAAAAGGAAGGGTGATGAGTGAGCCCCACTTCCTTTATTTATTGAAATCATCCATGATGAAGTTGATAGTTGACAGGAGGTGTCTGTGATGGGGGTTCATGTGATGCTAGCGTGACTGGGGCTGGCTTCCTCGTATACCGTATTTTAATTGCCACGAGGCATGCATTGATTTGAAAGAAAGGAAGGGAACGAAAAAACAAAACTAATCTCTTTTTGGAGATGCGGGGTATCGATCCCCGTACCTCTCGCATGCTAAGCGAGCGCTCTACCATCTGAGCTACATCCCCAATACATTAATTTAAACCACTTTTATTGTAATAAATAAAACGAATCGTATTTTTCACTGCATTAGTAAAAAGACATTTTGCAATTTAGGGCACGAGTCTACATGTTAAGATGTTTGATTTCTGAGGATGTGAAGTTAAGTTTAACAATTTGTAATTTAAAGTATTCTCTCATATGCCACCTATTTAAGGTATTAGTCTTACGTCTTATTCGGTGTTCGGAATTAGTAGGATATTGCAGTTACCATATGAATTAGTAGAGGTGCGCGTAAAAATGTAAAATGGTCCGGATACCCTCGTCACTAAAATAAAATAAAATAAAAGTATTCTCTCTCCTATTTTTTTATATTTAAAAGATTTAAGAATTTGGGATTTAAAACTTGACCCTGATGTAAAAAAATGGTGGGTTTGTTGAAGTTTGGTTTCTTTTATTATAAGTAAAAAAGAACAAAAATTGTTTTTAAGTTCTACTTGATTTGGTTAGATAGTCTTAAAGTTGATATTCCAAAATAACTTCATTTCATGTTTGATTGAAGATCATTTCCAAGACAATAGCAAAGAAATTGAAGTTAATATTAATCCTGCATGATTCCAACTTGGCCTATTAGGATGTGTTTGTTCATAGGAGATTAATGACAAATAACTCTCTTGTTGCTTATGAGACATTGGATTAATTTTATTAAAAAAATTAAGAGAAAGTCTTGTTATTGCAGTTTCAAAATTTGATTTGAATTAAGGATATGACCAAGTGGGTTGGAAGAATGTTGAACTTATGTCAAGAAGGTTTAGGCTATGTTTGGCCATGAATTCTAAAAACTATTTTTTGTTTTAAGAGTTCAAAAAAAAAAAAATCCCATTTTTTTTTTTTTTTTTTGTTTTCTAATTTCAGTTTTCACATTTTTTTTCTATCTTTACTACTTTTTTATTTTTTTCTTAATTTTGAAAACAGAAAACTAATAACCAAGCATATTTTTTGCTTTATTTCTTATCTATTTGAACTCCGAAAATAGAAAACTGTTTTCGGAGTTCACTGCCAAACATGGCCTTAGTTATTCCTAGATTACTTTTTTATTATGGAGTGGGTTTCCACAATTTAGCATTGAGTTTTGATTAGTGGATCTACTGCTTGTTGAAAAAATTTTAAGAAATAATGTTGCAATCAAATAAATATTAGAGTAATAATAATCACAATAATCAAATGAACAATATATAGTAATTGCCAATTAACCCTAAAATTTAGGGGCAATTGGCCAAAGGTCCTCATTTAGAGGACTTTAATGCTAAAAGTCCTCTCAAAAGATCCTTCATGCCAAAAGTCCTTTTGGCATAAATTAGACAAATATACCCCTCATTCCCAATAACCTTCAATGTCACCTCCACTTCCAATCTCGGATTTCACTACGCCGGACACCGGATTTTACTACGCCGGAAATTCGTTTCACTACACTGGATACCGGATTTCACTACGCCGGAAACCCGTTTCACTACGCCGGAAAAAGCATTTCCGGCATTTTACTACGTCTAAAAATGCATGTCACTACGTTGAAATCCGATTTCACTACGCCCAAAAGAATAAAAAAAAAAATCTTTTTTTTTTTTTTTTTTTTTACATTTTCCCATTAACCAAACAAAAAATTAACTTTTACAAAAAACCAAAAACAAAAAATCAGAGAGGGGAGAGACGGAACAGGGGAAAGAGTTGCAGTGGTCACCGGCATATCACTAGGCCGGAAAATGCATGTCACTACGCTGGAATCTTGAGTTTTACTAAGGCGAAATCCAGTTTCATTATGCCAAAAAAAAAAAAATTAAAAAATCTTTCTTTTTTTTATATTTTCCTATTAACCAAACAAAAAATCAACTTTTAAGAAAACAAATGAATGAGATTTTCTACATCATAAGATTGAATTTGATCGTGGCTAATTGAGAATAACTCCAAAATGGTAAGTGAATCATTTAGATGCATTATTGGCACGATTCAAACAGATTTGTGAGAATTTGATTGATCATGGCTGAGTTTTTTGTGCAAAATCATATTGATCATGGATGAGTTCTGTTGTAGAGATTGATTGATCACATTTTTTTTTTCCAATTCAGCAATATTGAATAATCTAGATCATCGCTGGAGCAATAGATCATAAAAAATGTTGCAGATCGAAGCTCTTGAACACTGATGACAAATTTGATAGCCTCAATGACCTCATGTCTAGAACTACATGAGAGAGAATTAATAAAGTTGCTTATCAAAAAAAAAAA
>JAESVK010001014.1:534843-562192 GCA_017140935.1 Hamamelis virginiana
GAGAGAGAGAGAGAGAGAGAGAGATTGCTCACTGCATAATCCTTTCAGAATTGGAAAAATGAATGATATAACAAAATATATTTGTTTTAAGGCCCAAGAAGTTTTCAATATATTGTTTTCTAGCTAACAAGCTTAATTATGCATAAATCCAAGAAGACCCTTGAAAAAGTGATGAGGAAATCAGAATCTTGGACCGTCTTTGCAGGGGAACGAATCAAGCACATACTAGTTATTGGGTCGTTTACACTCCTATTTCCCTCAACCGTAGCTCCAATAAGAACATAAGAAATCAGAACTAACGCCATTAAGATTTGAGTCCATACGGACATGTGTCAAGGCCATTGTGTACAGATAGTAAAGGAGGCACAGTAAATTCAAATTAGGGAATCACCTATGGACCAATATGTTTTGACACAAACTCAAATCAGGAAAAGATGTGACCATGCTATTGGATGAGGTTGTCATGAAGCATAATTTTTATTTTATTTTATTTTAATTTTAGAAGTGAACGAATGTTACTAACAAGGTACCTATGTTGTTCACTGCAAACACAATATATAGTCATGGGGGTTATCCACTAGGACCAATACCATTTCGAGTATCTACTTATCTCAAATTTCAATAAATTCTATGTTTCTCGAAAATGAAAAATTGAAATGTTGCAGGGAAAGTTCGAGTTACTACGGCAAGGAATTCTTTCCAATTTTAATCTTCAGCAAAAAGATGCAAACAGAAAAGATAGATTGCCTCACACATGAAGAACTATAAGAGGAAAACATCATTAGAAAGAACATACAAAGTCAACAAACAGAATGGAAAGTGGTTCATTCAAAGGAAGAAAATGGTCTTTAAATAAAAAAGATTTTGAGAAAGAAATCACTAAATCCCTCAGCCCCACTTCGAGTCATCCACCCCAAGAAATGAATGTAATAATAGAGTTTCAGAGGTTCTAGGCGGCACATTTCCAAAAGTATCTAAAAATTCTTGAGCAGCACATTTTGATTTTTGAGAGAAGAATATCAAAGCAACTATATTCCAAAGTGGTACACATCCAACCAGGCATAAGCATGCACCGGGTAGAGCCAAACGCTCCTGCTTCAATAGGAAGAAAATAAGCAAGATACAAATGGCACTAATGAGTTCTGCACTTCTGCATGCAGGATGAAGATTCCTGAACTTCCACTACAAAGTGGACTAATCCATTAAGTCTTTAATTATCACAAAGAGAAACAAATTGGACCTATCGGTGCTATCACATCGATAAGGTTTCCCAAAGAATTCCACTGAAGTGTTGAATATTACATGTAGGGACTACAGCTGTCTTTATTATTATTTTTTTTTTTTTGTATGAATAATTATATCCTTCAAAGCCTTAAAAACATAAATAACACCCGACCATGGGGTTAGGTTTTTGATCATAGGGTAAGGATTTTTCATGATAGAAACTAGGTTTAGCCTAGCTATGTTCATAATAAGAAAGAACATAGTAAAGAGCCAGTGAAAAGCTAAATGATTGACAAGGGAAGGGTCCAGGACCTTTGTGCAACAAGAAGGAAGCTTAATTGTGATTATCTAACATATTAGTTTCTAAAGATCACCCTACAGGTGCAAGTCAGACTGCCAAACTACAAAAATTCTAGTCTCTTGTAGTATTTTCATCCCTTTCTCTTCTTTGCTAAATTCGTCAAATACTATTTTATTTATTACTTCTTTAACTCATACTTTTAGATTAAAACAACAAACAAAAGTAGCTAAGTTCTAACCCTATTACTAGTTTACTACAACTCACATGTTCTTATCAACGTGCGTACCTCTTAACTTGTTTGTGTATCCGACAATTATGTTCTAAAACATCAACAATGATACCCTATACAAAACTTGAGAATGAGAACAAAAGCAAATGTACCCAATTGGTTATATGGCCTAGTTCAAACAAGTAGTCATTCAAAGGTAAGAGCAAAACCCTAAACAATAGCATTGAATATTCTGAAGTAATTCACAATTCAAAAAGACATAAATCTCTCAAACAAGAAAAATACCACGAGAGTAACAAAACGTACCATAATCTACCAAAATTGACATCGAGGCCCGAGAATGGCTTCTCAATCCCGTATCACTGTATCACCATCCTCATCAACCATCACAGGGTCATTTTCGAATTTGCTTTCGGCACCATCCACTTGACCATCTACATCATCCAAAGGGCTCGAAACCGTCTCCCCACTGTTTGCCGGTCCCGTTTCCGTCTCCGCCCGACCCATTCTCGTGGACTCCGAATCCGAATTCCCCATCGCCCCACCAAGCCCATTCCTCAAAACCGCATCCCTATACCCACTTTCATAATCCTCACCCCATCCCTCCACATACGTATCTCCTAATCTCACCACATACTTCATCAACGGACCAGATGTCGTCCCCGCCGGCAACTGAAACCGACACAACGGACACAAATTGCTTCTGTTCAGCCACGGAACAATGCACTCGTAATGGAACAAATGCTTGCAGGGCAATTGAGCTGTGTTGGCGTCAATTGTGAACTCATCCTTACAAATTGCGCATTGAGTCGAGGCCATTTGACACCAGAACTCGGAATACTTGATGGATTTGATTGAATCGACGAACGATTTCGAAGTGCGTGTGGAGAATTGGTGATCTTGGATGGCGGCGGCGTCGATTCGGGAGAGGATGAGGTTGAAGGTTTCATGGTCGTCAAAGTCGATGGCGTCGGAGGAGTGGAGTGGGGGTTGAGGAAAAGGACCGAAGACGATGATGAAAGGAAAATTAGGGTTAGGGTTAGGGTTTGGGAAGTGGTGGTGATGGAGGGAATGGGCGTGGCAGTGAGGGCAATAGAGAGTAGTGGAAGTGTAGGTGGAGAAGTGGACGCAGGCGTTGCAGTTATTGCACCAGTATGAGTGTGTTGTACTGGTGGCGGTGGCGGTGGCGGTGAGTCTGGCGGCGTCGGCTGACATTTTTATTATTGATTTTTTGAATATATTTGTTCCCAGAAACTGAGGTTTCGGCTCTGTTGATGACTATGTAACTTTGAAACAACGAAAAGTCTCATGTTTGGTTGTAAATTACCAAATTCAGATAACGATTGTTTTGTTTGCAGAGAGTTCAGATAAAAGACGTCTTCTTATTTTACACCCTATTTTGAAACCTACACCCACATCCCTAATCAACGGTAGATTAAACCCAATCTAATGGTCATAATAAGAGCAGATTTAAACCAAAAACTCAAAAAGGGAACCTACTCACACCCTCTCTTTCTCTCTACCCACGAACTTGACTCTCATCTTCCTCAACCCTCCTAGCGTCCACTGTCACTCTGCCGGCAGCCTTATCAGCGACCAACAATTCTTGCCATCGCCGACTTATATTCAAGGCAAAGATTTCTCACTCTCTCTACCTGCGCATTGTACGGACCCACCCACTAAACCATCTCTTCCCTCTAGTACTGCCTCTCACCGTAACCGACAAACCAATTAAGATTCTGCTCACCCGCGAAAATGGACGATTGGAGCAGAACTTCATCCCCAATGCCATCTATTTAAATTTCAATAAACCATAATCCATTGAAAATTGTTTTTGTTTTACTTTGTTTTGTTTTTTAAACATCATATGATTCTACTTTTTTAGAACAACCAGGTTAAACCTTTGCGTGGAAAATGGACTATCCAGCAATACATTTTTCATACTCTGATATTCTCACATCTCTATCATATTTACCACATTGGCTATATATTCTCTATTTTACAACCTTGCTGGCGGAGTGCCAGTGGACGCCGGGGGTTGAGGAAGGTAGAGAGTTAGGTTCGTGAGATTGGGGAGTGGGTAGACAGTGTTGGGGGTGGGGGTGTGTGGATTGCTTTTTTGGTTTAAATAAGCTCATATTATGGCCTTTAGATTGGGCCTAATCTAATGGATGATGAGGGATGTGGGTATGGGTGTCAAAATAGGATGTTAGGTGAACCCATATATATATATATATATTAGTGTTGACCCGCGCGATGCGCGGCCTGCGCAATAACACAACCAATACAAAAAATCAATAACACAACCAATACAAAAAATCAACTCTATTCACTGAACATGATAATATAAAAACCTCCGTTTGGTAGTAAAAATGGGAAAATAAAACGGCATATAAATTTATAAAAGTTAAATTTTTCATTGTTTGAGACCCAAGAAAACAAAACCCTCTGCTAAACTGAGCCCAACACAGCTATTTGTCATAGTTCAGGTTAGGATTCAATTTTTATAGAAACCAAAACAATATAGATACTGCATCTATACATCACTAATCTATCACCACATATATAGAATATAAATAAATAAAAATTCAACCTCTATAAACTTCGCTCATAAAATAAAACACTAAGTCACGGACGCTAACCCCATGCTTCAATCTATCTTCAAATCAAACCCCAGTAATAAAATAAAATAAAATAAAAATTACTTACAATCAAATGAAGTGCAACACCTTTAAGCCCTAAGCAAGAGTGAGAGTTAGACAAATCAAGTATAACATAAAAGCAGTTCAAGGATAATTGTTTGAACAAAAACTGGGCACATTAATTGGTTCATAACCAAACTGAACAAAATTACAGCATCGGCAAACAGGCCCTAATGCAACAATACATACCCCGAGGTCTTAAGACCACTCAAATTAACTTTATTTTCATGTTTATCTGTTTGGGTGGGGGACCAATTAAGCATGCTAAAAAATACTGACAAACACAAAGCTAAACTAAACACACACTAAAAGGCCAGTTGCCTTTATCTGCATTTGCACCTGCACCTCCTAAGCTTTTAAACCTAATTATTATTATATATGTCTGTGTGCGTGTGTGTTGGAGGAAGAAATGATAAGACCTTTTTTTTGGGAGAGTGTATACTTGGAATGTGAAGGGTTGCATAAATTGTTGTGCATCTGGTGGGAATTAAAGATAATGGGTGTGTTTGAACCAATAGAAATGAATGAATGGAGTGAATCAAGGAGAGAAGAGTATGAGGGAGGGAAGTAATTCTAGGCCGCCACATCAGCACAACTGCTCTATATATAATAAGATATATAGTCCCTTTTTTATAGGGACGTCCGTTTTTTTTACAATATGCGGACATTGCTGCTCAGCCACTCAATTCATTTAATTGCAATCCGACGGCCCCTTGCAGCTGCTGCTATATACTCAATCCAAATTGTGTTATACCCGTCCCATCTACTCAAAAAGTCCTAAATCACCAGCTGTCCCTTCGTTCACGAATAGCAAAAATGGAGACACCCCTCACGAATCCCCTTCTCTGAATCGATTTGTCTTGAAGTAGCAACTGAAAAAGAGAAGTAAATCACCTACTCAAAAAGCCCTAAATCACCTCAAGAAGCTAAAAGAGATGCAAGCTGCCCCTTCATTCACGAACAGCAAAAAATGGAGACACCATTGCCAAGTGTTGGCCTGGCTACTGGCTAGAACCCTGCCTAGCCCACCCAATGCCTAGTCCCGCCGCCCACGTGCTCACCAAACGTACTATACACATTTATAATGTATTTGAGAGAAAAATTATTCCGTGGAAGTTATTTATTCACGTGTTGAAAAATTGCATTGAATAATTGATACGTAGAATATGATTCTATCTCCAATGATAGGTTAGGCATGTGTATAAATCATTTAATTATGCACTATGTGACAAGTGCACAACTTCCATTAACCTGTTGCAAGCAATCGAACAAATTGAATTCGTTCTCTATAGGTATTCCGAACACAATTTTCAACCTTGGAATCCACTTTTCATCCAACCACAATTCGTAAAAATTAAATAATCTTCATAACTTCTTGAAGATGATCACTATTCATCCATTTTGCTAGCTTAAAATGGTACGTGTATACAGTTTATGCATATATATACCTTCAACTTACGTATATTGTTCAACCTATACACACACACCCCAAAACAAATTCATGCTGGGAAAGTTGGGTTGGGTGCTTAAAAATGAGTGAAAAAAGCTAACATTTGAGTGAAATTGAAAGAGAGATGACACGGGTGATTTTGAAATGAGAGTAGAGTGTACAAACAAAAAAATTAGGGATTAATTGAGTTTTAGAGATATTTTAGGAAGTTTGAGGGGTTGGTTTATCAAGTTGTGTAGTTTTAAAATTTTGGGGGAGTTTAAATCATTTTATGAGATTGCAACATCCCCACCCTATTAACAAATGGGTATCCAAGTACTTCCATATGCTCCCATTGACTATTCGAGTTCTCTTATCTTAATTAAATTAAAATTGTTTATAAATTATATTTATTTCTAGGTAGAACTCAATTTCTCAAATAATTAAGTATTACATAATTTATACTCTAGTTCTTATTTTGAAGAAAAATAGATATACTTTTGCTAATAACTTTATAAATTTTTTGTTTAATTTGTAATAAGAAATTGGAGAAAATACATTTTGCCCCATTGGAATATCACTCTGTTACACATTACCTTACTATGATTTTAATTGCAACTCATTGCCCCCCTATAGTTTCAAAATGTGACAACTAACATCATTGTGTTCGTTGATCGGCAGTGAAACAGAGAAATAATGGTTAACAGACCTATTTCTAGCTGACAGGCCATCAATAAAATCCTATTAAAGGAGAATTAAGAGTGAAAAATAAAAGCTTAGTAATGGAGAATTAAGAGTGAAATTTAGGGGGATGAACATACATAGTTATGGAGAATCTAATTTATGCAATTAGGAATAGGTCTGTTAATCATTATTTTTCTGTTCCATTACCATCAACGAACACAAGGGTGTTATTTGTCATATTTTGAAATTAGAAGGGGGCAATATGTTGCAATTTAAATTATAGGGAGCCAATTTGTACCACAGTAATAGTTAAAGGGAGCAAAAGGTATTTTCCCCTAAGAAATTTATATAATCTATTGAGTTCATATTTATTTATTTAATATTATTTCTATATATGATTTTGATTTCTCAAAATTTTTAATAACAAATTGTCAACAACTTTGAATATTTCACCTTACTTGTATTGCTCACACTATATTTAATTAATTAAACATGCTTTATCCTATTAAATAAAAAAAAAAAAAAAAAACATGTATATTAAACCATTCTTTTGTATTAGTAATCATTAAAATTTATAGGAGTTTTTGTTCACTAAACCAAAATCTAACTCCCTTAATACATATCAACATATTTCATGTATTCAAATAAGATCCAAAAATTCTTTTTATAAATAAGAGTACATGCCCAAATTTGGTCAGGAATCATTTGGACTTTATAGACCCCAGCCCAATCAAGGCCCATGGGCTAACATCACAATCCCAAGGCCATCCAATAGTCGAGCCATGATGCTTGCATGGCCCATTCCCGACCCTAGCGGAGTAGCGGGTGGGGCTGAAGGTTAAGTTCTTTGAATTCCTTAAATTTGGGATTTTGGTTTCCTTGAGTTTGGTAAGATTACAAAACTTCTATATTTTATTTTATTTTTCTTTCAAGAAATCTTCTGCTTGCATTCACATGCCTTAAAAGCTTCTTATTTTATTTTATTTTACTCTATAAGAGACAAAGCCAATCTAAAGGAGACTTTTAACAATGATTAATAAAATAAAATAAAATAAAATAAAATACTCCGTAAAGGATTTTCCGGAAAAATAAGATGCTGTAAGAATATTTTTTTACAAGATGTGTGAGAATGATTTATTAAATTTATGGACCGTTCGAAAAATAAAATTTATAAAAATGGTTAATTCAGTTCTGAATAATTAATCAGTCACCTCTAATCCTATAGAGATTTATTGAGCCTCCTGTTACAGTGCTCTCTCTCTCTCTCTCTCTCTATATATATATATATATATATATATATGGGTCACATTCCCCTTACATCCTATTTTGGCACCTATGTTTACACCTCGTTTTCAAATGCCATTGTAAGTCGAATATTTTGAGAAACTGACCGTTAGATTGGATACTTATCTTATGTTTGTCCTGTAAAAAATCGGAGTGATCCAACGGTTAGTTTTTGAAGAACTATTATTTTTTTATTAATTAAAAACATAATAGTTTTTTATAGTGACATTTCTTAAAATCTAGCCGTTGGATCACTATGATTTTTGGTATACATGATATGCATAAGAAAAGTATTGAATTCAACGGTCGGTTCTTCAAAATATTTATCATAAATAGTGTTTTGAAAACGAAGTATAAACATAAGTATCAAAATAGAGTATAAGGGGGAACGCGATCCTATATATATATATATATATATATATATATATATATATATATGTATGTATGTATGTATGTATGTATGTATGTATGTATGTATGTATGTATGTATGTATGTATGTATGTCAGCATTGACAGTCAACAAGGAGTTTTCCTATTTTGTATAGAATTTTTCAACAGGGAGTTTTAATTCCTATTTTGTATAGACTTACTTAGGTTATCACTTCTTAATAGATTAGGACTTGTTTAAGGTACGTTTTCTATAAATATCAAGAATTATTTCTTATTCTTTTTCATACAAGTTACAATCTGCTCATTGAAATTGAGCCAGAAGAAATATTATTTTCAAGGTATTTTTATTTAAAAATTTCTTCCTCCCAAATTTATTTATTTATTTATTTTTATTTTTTTGCACTCGATAATCAACTTTAGTTAAAATCAGCATACCTTTAATCATCGTGAGATATGTATTTTCAAAAAGAAATTATTGGATTACATACTTTTTTTATGAATGACATAGATGCAAAAAAACACAGGGATCCAACGTTAGTATCTCAAGATATTGACGGTACTTAATTACAACTTTTTAGAGTAATATTTTTGAGAAATCAATTGTTAAATAACTATGATTTTGGTAAGAGTATCTACTCTACCGTCACTGAACAATAGATGGTATTATTTTTGTGTTCATGCTTTTAGAAGTGGGAGGAGGGGTGTTTGGATTGTTTTTGATGTGTAGCTTTACACAATTTTAAGATCCATATATATATATATGTAAAAGGATTAGAAAAAAGGTATTATTTTACAAAGAATCAACCTATAGAAATTCAACTTAGTGAGTTAGTGGGGGAGGGGGGGTAAACATCACTTTAAATATAATGATCTTCACTACTCGAAAAACTCAGCTTTTTCTCATTTATAAATAATTTTTTAATGATACTTGTGCACCTTATCATGCCAAGGAGTAGTGTAGTTAAATGAATTAAAATTTCGACTCTTTATCATTTATATTAAAATACTATATAATTAGAAAATTTAATCCAAAATTAAAAATTACCATGATGTGTCATGCTTTGAATGGTGTGTGAAAAATATAGAATTTATTTGAAAAAATGATTAAATCATTCAAATCATGATACATTAAGGTAATTTTTAATTTCGAGTTAAAATTTCTGATTGTTTTATTATATTAAATGTTTTGATAGTTGATGACACCATATGGGAAGCCATCAATTTGACTAAAATGTCACATTCATATGAGTGTGGGATTGTTAACACACAAACATCAGAATTCAGCCACCCAAATCTTCTATGGGCTCCTTGGTGGTTTGGTCTCCAATCCAAAGTTGTCATAATAGGGTGAATTTCAAGCTCATGTGAACTTGAGAACATGTCAAGATATGATTGGCCCAACATAAAAAAACCCGTTTACTCTCTTTTGACTTTTGCAATTTTAACTAATCTCACTTAGACACGTTCTCAACATCACTAGACTCGACTCTACCTGATCACCACCAACACTCATTGCTGCCCTTTTTTCAAACTTTCAAACGGCTTAAAATTGAATTTTTCAAACGTTGCGTGCGGGAAATGTCACCTTCCCATGGGAAACTCCAAAAAGCTAACACTGAGTCACCATTAAAGACGACAACAGTAGCAATTAATAATATATACACAAAAGTATATATATATATATAGAATAAACTATTACGAAATGCGAGGTGTGCAGATCCTACTGCAGACTCATGTTCATTATCCTGTGGCCTGACCACTCTTATGTATATCGATCGACCCCCTTTTACAATCTGACTCTGGCTCATATTTATTCCAAATCCGGTTAACACACGCAATTTCCGGAACCAGCTAGCCTCCACCTCATCAATTTCTTGTTCTTGTCTTCTCTTTTGGGTCCAACATGTCCCAATTATTGCATACTCAAATGCGTTGATTGAACAAAGCACCTTGGGGTTCTAATTTCATGCGGGTGGTCAGTTTTTGTTGTATTTGTTTTCTTTTTCTGTATCTATTGTTGTTTGATCGAGTATTTGGGGTCGTAATCTTATCTGGGTATTGTAGTTTTTGGTCAGTTTTTGATCTATTTGTTCTCTGTTTTCTCTCTGTGTAGTTGATTAATCATGTGTAACCTCAAATGGGCATTATAGTTTTTGGTCAGTCTCTGTTATATATTTTTCTGGGGTTTTCTCTTTCTTTTGATGAATGGAAGTGTGATTTTTTTTTTTTTTGGGGGGTGGATATTTGTAATGGGGTTTTGTTTATGGTACTGATTTTGTATCTGACATTTGCTTGTTTGGAGTTTGTATGGATGATTCTCCTTTTTTTTTTTTCAGCCTTTAGTTGATTAAACCTGTTCAAATCAGAACAGTTCGTTATTTTCTGTTCATGATCTTATTGTTCATGCTTGTTAGAGGCCCTGGATAGAGAGCGGATTGGCATAAAGAAATTTGTGTAGCTGGACCAGCTGGTTGAGATAATACTTTTTTGAGTTTTTGTTGTAAGATGTGAGTCCCACTATTCCAGGATTGTTTTCTTTTACCTTTATTAATTTTTACAGAATGTTTCCAATGATGGGATAGGCCATTTTTGGTAACCTTTGTGTTCATGTTAAGAAACAATTACAGTGCTTATGTTAGTGAGAAAGGATTTGTGTGTTAGGGCCTAATAGATGGTATGACTCTTGATAGAGCTGAGTAGCGAAAAAGAATTCATTTAGCTCAGTTGAGTTGAGTTGAGTTTAGTTAGTTGTATTTTGATATCTATAACTGGTTGGTGATAAGATCTGTGCCACACCATGCCCAAAAGTTCAAAGATTTTGTCTCTTGGTAAGGATGAGTTTTTAGAATTGGTCAAGAAAAGGAACAAAACATGATGGTGCATTTGCCTAATTATATGGGTTATCTTTGATTGTTGTTATGGGTGCTGGAGCGTGGAAACTGGAAAGTATTCCTGATGGTTTCCAACTTTTCTAATGGCAATCCGAATATGTTGTATACTTGAAGTAATGCTCATTTCTTTGAATGGTTTTGGTTTATATAAGAGTCTAGTACTGTTTGATGAGAGATCTAGAAAAAAAAAAAAACTGTATTTTTTAAAAAGAGTACTTGATGGTAACCTCTGTTGTAATTGTATAAATTGAAATTAGGAGGAGTAGTTCAATATTCTGATTGGATGAGGCATATCTCATTCCTGCAGTCTTGATAGTGTACTACTACCATTATTGTTATAATTATTAGGGCATAATATGATAAGTGTGGCATGTATGGATAGCCTGTTCTCCTAGAATGTATTTGCCAAATTGATGGTGTTCCCTACTCCACCTCAAAATTTTGAATTGAAACTTGCACCCAAATGGGCATGTTACCTTCTCACACTCTGGATTTTTCTTTTTTCTTTTGTGGGGGCTGGGGGTTCCCACAAATTGGAGTGTCAAACTTCATCAATGATTTTATCTTCTTCTTCTTCTTCATCTTTATTTTTTTTTTTTTGACTTGTGTATGTTGGTTTTTGATTGTTTTTTTTCCTTGTCATTATTGAAAAATAATGCGGTTATTGGGAGATTTCATAGTTGAGTAATCTTTTGCACCTGAACCTATGGTTCAAAGTCTCAGTCACGGACGTCATCGCGTCTCGGTCGCGGATGTCTCGGTCATGGCCATCTCGTCGCGTCTCGACCAAGATACAACTTTAGGCATGAAAGAATGTTAAAAGAAATTCAAAAAAATCTTAGAAAAATCAGAAAAAATAAAACATACACATTGAACTCATCAAAAAAGCAAAAATAAATAACTTAGGATGTAGAATATCATAAGAAACATCAAAATAGGTGCGATACGATATCATGGAATAATGCTTTAAATTTTAACTTTTTAAATAGAATTGAATTGTTAGTAAAAGTTACACCATTGTTTTATGTACAAATGAAATGTTAGGTTGTTTTTCTGAATAGAACTGCTCCTTAAAAATAATAAAAGGGACTAACTTATAAATTAAGTAAATATGTTGGAATGCCTGATTTTCGGCTGGGCTGAGACGAGACGCGATGCGATGATCGAGATGAAACGAGACGAACAAGATGTCGGTCGAGATGAAACGAGATGACCAAGATCTCAACCGAGACAAACAAAATGACGGAGATCTTGGTTGAAATGAAAATATGAGATTTCTCTTCATATATTCAACTCGGGAGAACTTCTCGTCTCGGTCCCTACCCAGACCTAGATAACTCGGCCCAGTCATCTCGGTCTTTGCCCAGACTTTGAACCGCTGAACCTGAAAGGGTATGATTATTAATTAAACCAAAGCATCCATTCTCAAATACCATTTCGTTATGTTATTGAAATCTATGTAAAAAGCATTATACCATTGGCTTTGAACCTTGAGTATTGCAGATTTTTTATTTTCCATTCTTCATTTGAGTTTGCAAACATCAAAATTTGGTGTATGAGGTTTGGAGATCTGATTGTTGTACACACTAGAGAAAAAAGCTTATCAGGCTTCTTATAGCTTAGGGATGGCGGCATGGCGCTCCTGGCCTCCTGCATAGTGTACTACGCTAGTATTTTCAAAGAGTAACATCCTATTTCAATCTTGGTTCCTAGTTTATGCTTTAGGTCTCACTCATCTTCTTTCGTTTTCTATAGCACCATTACAAACACATAAGCTATCTGATTGTTCAGAATTTTTTCTGTGATGATTGATAAATTTGTGCATTTCCGTACCTCTTTCTGAATATTGTTCTAGGAACCTACTTTCAAGTAGAATCAACTGCGAAGTTATTACTTACCATCTCCCTCTGCTTGCTCTTATAATACTATTAAGTTATCTGCAGATTTGCAGATTCATGTTTAACAGCCCGAGACTTCTACCAATAATGGCCCCTATATCATCATCCCTTGATAACCTAAGTTAATAGTTAGTTGAGTAGTAAGAAACCAGGAGGTGCTCAAACAACGTAAAACTAATTTCTTGTTCTTCCTTATTGATATCCACCATGTTTTCCTACTTGTAGCTGCATCGACTTTCTGCAAATTCTGTTACTAGTTCCCAATAGGATTTGGAGAAGATTAATGTTCATTAGGTATATCAGAAATTAGAAGAACTTGGTTATTTGTTAAGGAATGGTTTTATAAATCTTCTTTGTAAGGGAACATACATGTCACTTTCCATAATAGATATGCAGGCTATTTATGCCTCGTTCATGTTAAAGTACGCATTACTTCTTTTTTTCTTTTTTTTGGTGAAAAGCATGCATTACTTCCAACAATACTAAAATTCCATCATAATAATCAAAATAATGCACATTATCAAACATGTTGATAAATTCAATTAAAAGGTTACTTTGGTTGCGGATTGAGCTTAAATCAAAAGTAGACAAGTAGTAGTATGGGATAAGTAAAAAAGAGTGTGTTCATACCCGAAAGGGAAAAAGATACCATAGTACAGTCTTTTACTTATTTCATATGTACAAATGATGATATGGTCCAGTATAGTAGCATTATCCCCACTCAGAATATTGGCTTGATTTTGTTTAGTAGTCGATGTTAGTTATTCTTTTGAGCTCTATTAAAATGATCCATCACAACTTTGCACTTATCTCACTAAGAATAATATCAAAGTACTTTAGAATGGCATTCCTTATCATAAAATTTCTGTCCATGTTGACTAATGTCAAGTTTGTAAATGCATGCAATTATTTGAAGGGGTACAATAGTTACAACAAGTTTCCTCTAAAGCAGAACTTCTGTAGAGAATAAATTTTCTAATGTAGGTTATGTTTGACAGGGTAAGGGCATCCATGGATATCAAAATGTGAGACAAAGTAGGTTATTGTATATAGTATCTGAGTCAGAGAAAGAGAGTAGTGCAGAAATATTGACATTTGGGGGGGAAAAACATGGCTCCGGGAGGCAACATTGGCAATGAATTGATTGAGTCTCGTATTGCATTCACTGATTATGACATAGCAACTTCTAGTGTGGAAATAAGAGGTTCCCCTTTCAGAAAAGCTGCTGTTGGTTTCAGTGGACAGCTAGGAATGCCATCCAATAATGATGTGAATGAGCTACTTGAGTGTCCTGTTTGCATGAATTTAATGTACCCTCCAATCCACCAGGTATGTTCTAGTAAATGTGAACTTGACAATTTGTGAATTGTTGGATATTTCTATTTTCTTAAAGAATCTTTCTTTATAAAAAAAATCCTATGAATGTGACTTGTAGGTGTTGAGGCAAGTTGGCAGCAATGAATTGCACAAATTTACAGTGGTTTGTACAAGTTACAAATCTTTTATTTATCAGCTATTCACTGCTGGGAATAATATGGTATTTGAGAACTAATTGGGAAATGAATGTGAATTTATAAAGAAAATAAAATAAAATGTGATTTTGAGTTTCTTTTTTGAACCGGCAGGGTTGGGTTGGAGGAAGGGGGTGGAGGGGGCTGGAAATGCTCATTTAATCGATGTGTTGCATTACATGATTTATTAAAAAATGCTAAATTCACCATTGCAATTATATGCATATTATCCTACAGCATTAGACACTCCTTTTCCCGACTATATTTTGCATAAAAACAGATGGTTTGTTTCATCATCTTTTTTTGTTGTTAAAAACTGCCGTATTCCTGCATTGCGTTGTCGGGTTACCTAATTGATGTGCCAAAAATTAAGAATTTAATCTGGGAGTAATTGAAAATTATCTGATTTCTATGTTAGTGTCCAAATGGCCACACTCTATGTTCGAACTGCAAGGCTAGAGTGCACAACTGTTGCCCAACTTGCCGCCAGGAGCTTGGAAATATAAGGTGCTTGGCTTTGGAGAAAGTAGCAGTGTCACTGGAACTCCCTTGCATATACCAAGTTTTGGGTTGTCCCGATATATTCCCATACTACAGCAAGCTCAGGCATGAACAGAACTGTAGGTTCCGTCCATACAACTGCCCTTATGCTGGAGCTGAATGTTCTGTCACTGGTGATATCCCTTTCCTTGTCATGCATCTCAAGGATGATCACAAAGTTGACATGCACGATGGGTGTACTTTTAATCACAGATACGTCAAAGCTAATGCCCAAGACATTGAAAATGCTACATGGATGCTTACTGTAAGCTCTCTCTCTCTCTCTCTCTGAAACACACACATACACCAATGCACATATATTTTATGAATGTATGTATAGAATATAAGTAGGTGAAATTCCTATTAAATTGTGACGAATTTCATTTAGGGCCTGTTTGCATTAGCATTTCTTAAAATCACTTTTAAATTTCAAAACTCCATCTGATCTAAGAGTTGGATTAATAATCATTTCTAGATGGCTTGAGAGGTAACATGATGGTTGGCAAAATTTTCATACTAAAAGTGATTGTGACAAAAGTTAGGGGACTAACTTTTGGCATAATCATTTCTAGTATGAAAATTTTGATATGTGAAGGCATGGTTTGAACATAAATCTAAAGAGATATGGGAAAAGATTGTTCTCCAGAAGTGATTTTAGGGAAAGCTAATACAAACGGACCATTAGACCTTTTTATTACAAGAGGCCCTGATTTTTACACAAGTTTTCTGTTAAAGATACATAACCCAATTTCATTGAGCATAATTTAGTAATTTGTAAATGATTCACAACAATCCCGAAAGATGTTTAGAATGAAAACAATATATTCCCTTTTTCTCTTTTTGACTTGACATCCATTGTTCTTCCATGCAAAATTGTTCTCAAACTTTTCAACTTATTCAGGATATTTGTTCATTTAGATCACAAATTCCAAATTTTTCGGAAGAGATGAATCTTTTCTGCCATTGTTACCATGAATTTTATTTCATAATGATATAGTTTGTGTTAATCTGTCAATTGGTTGATGTTCTTCCATTTGGATTGCTTATTCATGGACAATCTTTTGATGGAACAATCCAAACATCAACTAGAGGCAAGTGATCTAACTTTGACCAAAAATCCATTGAGTGGGTGACCTATGGATTGAATGGTTGGATCCATTCTTTGTAAGCTAAAAATTTATGTTTCAATTTTCCCCCTATTCAACAACAACAAAAAAGAGAGGACATTTTCCTCCCGATCAGACGATTGGATTTTTGTAGTTTCCCAATAAGCTATTCTCTTTGTGATCACTTTTAAATTAGGCTTTGGTTGGTTGCTGAGAAAATGGAAGAACAAAGGAAAGAAAGTTAGGAATCTTTACACTAGTTGGGTTGGAATCGTTGTGTTGTAATGCTCCTAACTTTATTCTCATTCTCAGCAACCAATCAGAGCGTTATGTTAGGAAATAATTTCTCAATGAACAGATAAACAATGAAACATTAGTTTTAATTTGATGGTAGTCTCCTCATTGTCCCTTTATAAGTGTTTTGCTTCAGTTTTTCAAACATTTTTTCAATACAACAAGATATAGTTCTTACAGTTCAGACAGATTTTTTCTATTCAATTCTGTTCGATCCATATCAAACAATCGAAACCCATCTCAAATTCTCATTACTGGTGCAGGTTTTCAACTGCTACGACCGACAGTTTTGCTTACACTTTGAGGCTTTCCATCTAGGAACGGCACCTGTTTACATGGCCTTTTTGCGATTCATGGGTGATGATAATGATGCAAGAAAATTCACTTATAGCCTAGAAGTTGGTGGAAATGGCAGAAGACTAATATGGCATGGAATCCCAAGGAGTATTCATGATAGCCATAAGAAAGTCCGAGACAGTCAAGATGGACTCATCATTCCAAGGAACTTGGCACTATTCTTTTCTGGTGGTGATAGGCAGGAGCTGAAGCTGAAGGTGGCTGGCCGAATATGGAAAGAACAGTGAAATTATATGCCAGAAATTGATTAATTAAGATCAAGTAGTGAAAAAATAGAATATTATTGTTGATTATGTATCTGTAAATGGGTAAATATAGATTCGTTTGGTAGTAAATTATGATCTTTTACTCATCTATGGATCGATTGAGTTACAAATGCAACTCCTTTTGCTATGAATCTTGTGTTGTATGGTTTTTTTTTTTTTTTTTACTGTGCTTCTTTGGAGATGCAAACAAAGCAAACTGATTACAAGCAACTGAGGCATAGCTTGATGAACGAGCCAGTTTGTTCACTTATCAGACAAGGCCTAAGCAAAATTGGTCTTTTCTCAGCGAGCCAACCTCTAGCGGACCCAAATTCAGATCGGTGTGTACCTGAGAAGTGTCAAGTCACATCATGCAAATATTCCAATTTTATTTTTTTTGGTATTTTTAGATAAAATTTTAATTCATATTGTCCGTTTTATGGTATTACATTTTTTAAATTTCTAATTTTTTGAATGTGAAACATTAATATGTTAAATGATATGATATATTATATTAATTATCATGTTAAGCATAATTATTTAAATAAAAATTAATATTGCATGTCATGTTAGTTCTAAAAATCAACAGTTGAACTATTTATATTAAAATTTTAAAATAAAATATACAGAGTAAAAAATTATGGAGTAATTAAAATTATATATATATACACACAGAAGTGCTGTTATTAGGGCACCTGATGCCATTTGTTGAGTATATTTTTGAAAACTGACTGTCAGATTTGATGCTCATTTCATGTATATCATGTTTATCAAAAATTATAATGATCTAAACGATTGATTTATGAAAAAATCAATTATGAAAAAAGGATGATATTTAAAAAAATAAAAAAATCAAAGTTTTTCAAAATTATATATATATATATTATTTAGTTAAAAAAATTCGAAAAACAGAGTAGTTAATTTTAAAAATCACTTTTCTAATTTCAAAAACTATCATTGCAGCCGCCAAACTCACTGGGAACGAAGAAGAAGAAGAAGAAGAAGGAGGCGGCACTGTAAAAGCAAGAGAAAATGCTATACCGAAGCCTCTCTCCTTCAAAGCTTAAAAAGCAACTACTCATTCTCTCTTTCACCATAAACCCTTCACTCTCTCACTCCTACATAAAACCCCTTCACCAAAACCCTACAAAACCTCCCTTTATCCGCTTCTTACCATCTTCAATCCCCAGACCATTCTCTTCAAAACCCAATCCATTTCCATCTTCGCCCTTAACCAGAGATGGAAATTACGACGAAACCACCTCCCTCACCGTCTGTCCTGGTTGTGGTGTCTGCATGCAAGGCTCGAACCCGAAACAACCCGGGTTCTTCACCACACCATCGCAAAAGAATCCGGACTATCGGACCCGTATCGACCGAGGCCGACCCGTTGCTGAAGAACCCGAAATATCGGATTCTCTCAAAAGGGGTTATCTCGTCGAGCTCGAAAACCCAAACCCTAGTGATAATTTGATTGAAAACCCCGATAAAAAACCGGTGGTTTGCGTGCGGTGTCATTCATTGAGGTATTACGGGAAGGTGAAGGATCCAACGGTGGAGAATTTGTTGCCGGATTTTGATTTCGATCATACGGTGGGGAGGAAGTTGGTGTCGTCGGCGGGGACTCGGTCGGTAGTTTTGATGGTCGTCGATGCGGCGGACTTTGACGGGTCATTCCCGCGGAAAGTGGCGAGCTTAGTGTCGGCGACAATTGAGGAGAATTCGGCGGCGTGGAAGGAGGGGAAGTCAGGAAACGTGCCACGTGTAGTGCTGGTGGTGACGAAGATCGATTTGTTGCCGGCGTCAATATCGCCGACACGATTGGAGCATTGGGTTAGGCAGAGAGCGAGGGAGGGGGGAGCAAATAAGGTGACTAGTGTACATTTGGTGAGTGCAGTGAGAGATTGGGGTTTGAAGAATCTTGTTGATGATGTTGTTGCATTGGCTGGACCAAGAGGGAATGTGTGGGCAATTGGGGCTCAAAATGCAGGGAAATCTACGTTGATCAATTCGATAGGGAAGCATGCTAGTGGGAAGGTGATTCATCTGACAGAAGCGCCGGTGCCTGGGACAACGTTGGGGATTGTTAGAGTGGAGGGTGTGCTTCCGGGTCAGGCGAAGTTATTTGATACTCCTGGCCTTTTGCATCCCCATCAGATTTCAACGAGGTTGATGAGGGAAGAGCAGAAACTTGTTCAAATTAGCAAGGAGTTGAAGCCGAGGACGTACAGGCTCAAGGTGATTATTATGCTTCACTGCTTGCACATTGATTATAAGTATGAAATGCTGGTTTCTTTTTGATAATTCCTTGAATGCATGATATGTGATCTTATATCTTGAAATGGTTGGATTATGATCAAACTTTAATCACTTAAAGTAATGGTTAATGATACATATTTCGATTGTTGTTAAATCATTTCATTTTGATGATGGAGATTTGGTTTCTTGAAAGTAACAATCACTTCTGGAAACTTTTTACCCACCAGGATTTAGGCAGCTGATAAGTTACACTGTTGATTTTTTTTACCCCTATTGCTTTTGTTGTTGTTGTTGTTCTTTTTCTTTTCCTTTTTTGCACAGCTAGGCTTAAGCCTAAAGAAAGAAGAGGTTTAGTTAGGTCGATAGTTACTGTAAAACCTAGTCCAGCCTTTATGAATGTGCAACTGTAAAAGACATGTTGGCATATGCTTAATAGAAAGATATGGCCTTGGACAGAGTGGAATAGTGAAACGATTCAAGAGTTGGGGCCTAAATAGTTGAATCAAGGCTCATTGGTTATCTCCTTTTAGTTGTTTTTGGTTTTGTTTAAATTTTTGAATGGGAATTGAGTCAATTGTGCAGATTTTTTGTAATTTCTATGGGGTCGAGATCATAACGGATGTGTGTGTGTGTGTGTGTGTGTGTGTGTGTGTTTTTTTGGCGTTGTTTGTGGGGGGTTGGGGTGGGTGGGTTTTGACTTAGGAAAAAAAGAGAGCGGATCAGTGATGTCCTTATTTGATTCATTACTGGTGGGAGGGGATAGGATGTTGCTTTCTAAGGTGACATTATTTGCCTCTACCACAGTGAGGAACAAAATTGAAATTTCTTGTTTATAGTTGGTGATTTGATCACTAAGAATTGAGTCATGCCAAACCAATGTGTTGATAGGAGGAGAAAACTGGTGGATCATAAAGTTCATAATTTTTTTTTCTTTTAATTTTTTGGAGATGGGAGTAGTTACTTGAATCGTCCTTTCTCTTCTTCCTAGCCTTTTATACCTTTGCATGAATACAGGGTGCACTTTCCATTTTCTGTCCTAATGTAATGTTTGCTTTGAATAAAGTATATTTACATTTATATATAGTTAGGATCGGGGAACAAGTTTTTTTAACTCTTTGTGAGAACTGTAATTTGCAAAACCCACCGTTGGATTACACTTTCCTCCCACACGCATCATGCATGCCAACTATCAAGCCGATAAGAGATTTGGAGCCACTTCATCCATAAATGAGAGATTTTTATTGATTAGAAATGTGAGTTGATCAACTAGATGGCTACTATTATCCAATCAATGTAATATTTGACATGCATGACATGTATGAGAAGGATATCTAATCCAATGGTAAATTCTGCAAAACACAACTCTCACAAATAGTTATAGAACTTGTGTCAAAATTTGTGACCCCCAATCTTAAAACTCTCTATATATATATATATATAAAATTTGATTTGCAATGTGGGTGGGTGCCAAAGTTGGAGGTCCCAAAACAATTATAACAGTTCAACTGACCTGTATGGTCTGGGTGTGAAAAGTGAATAAACAGACCTGAATAATTCAATATTAAAATCTCATCATATGACAGTGCATTTGTATTTTTTGCTGCCATTATTTGTATTTTAGACATTTGAGCTTGTAATATCATGGCTGCTACATAAAACTCCTGTTAATTGTTTGATTTTTTGCTTCATATGTATCTATGGTTTATGCTTGAGTTATTTAATTGTGACAGGCTGGTCATTCAGTTCATATTGCTGGGCTCATGAGGCTGGATATAGAAGAATCATCAGTAGATACCATTTATATCACAGTATGGGCATCTCCTTATCTTCCATTACACATGGGAAAAACAGAAAATGTGTGCAGAATGCTAGAAGACCATTTTGGTCGTCAGCTACAGGTATGGCTTACCTCAGAATCCAGATGATTTGATGATCTTGCAATTCCTTGTGCATCAGTATCCCAGTCCCACTTATAATCAGTCCCTTTCATCTTTAAATATTTATAATTGGGAACATCATCAATGAGCATGCAAGCACTTATAAGCACCATATGTCTTGTGCCTATGGCTTCTAATGGGTCCTGTTTAAAAATTTATGTAGCATATAAGTGACATATGTCCTTTTTCCAATGGCTTCTAATAAGTCCCACGTAGAAATCTACTTCATTAAGATCAGTTGTCAGATGACTTTTAGACCATTTGAATTATCATTCCTCAATTGTCAGATTTGTCAGCGGCCTTGTAGCCTAATGGCATTTCTATCCCATTAAGGGGGAGGTCTTGGGTTCAAGTTGCGAGGCCTTTGAAAGGATTAATTGGGTGGGAGTAGGATGGGTTGTTGGGAGGGGCTTATGATGAATGTTTGATCTTAAAAAAAGTAAGATTGTTACGTTTAATATTATTATTTGAAAATTTTTCGAAGAAAATATTTGAATGAGGTGGATCCTAAACCATTTAATCTTGGTAAAGTTTGGAATAAGCATTCTCCTTACTCTCAAGCCCTAGTTGTTGTGGGTCCATAACTACTCTACATATGCTTCCGTGTGCAGTTATGGTGCTGAAAATCCCATATTTCGGCTTTAAGCTTAGTTGAAAGATGTTTTCCTCCTTATTTAAAAAGAAAAAATGAAAGAAAAAGAAAAGTTGTTCCCCCTGTAAATATTCCTTTTTGAAGATGCATGATGCATTATGATTGTTTTGGTTATATTTTTGTGACACCATTATGCATTGGTCCCTGCTTCAGCCACCAATTGGGGAGAAACGAGTTGAAGAGCTTGGGAAATGGGTGAGGAGGGAATTTCACGTCTGTGGGAACAGTTGGGATTCAAGTTCTGTTGATGTTGCTGCCGCTGGTCTGGGTTGGTTTGCTGTTGGACTAAAAGGAGAGGCGGTGTTAGGTGTTTGGACCTATGATGGAGTTGATGTTGTTCTTCGCAATTCTTTGATTCCTTATAGATCACAGATTTTTGAAGTTGCAGGATTTACAGTCTCGAAAATTGTCTCCAAAGCTGACCAAGCATCAAATAAGTCGCAGCGCCAAAGTGAGAAGAAGAGGAAACTGAGTGACCCAAAAGCAGGAGATCCTGCTGCATCGTCATTATTAACGGTTGATACTGGCTCAAATTCTTGCTAAGACGGGCAACTTTAATAGAAGAACAAAAACGTGTTTAAAAGTCAATGAAGATTGTAAAACAAGTACAAATCCGAGAAAGATTTTTCCCTTCTAAGAGGAACAAAAGAACTAGCTATGTCTGGAGCCAAGGATGCAGTTTCTCATGCCTCGACTAGAAGTGGGAAGGATGAGGCCTTCTATGCTCAACTGGTATCAGAGCAAAATAAAAAACATGATATGAAGTAGAGATAGAGTATACAATACATATACATGCATTGAGGCTGTTTGTTTCACTGGAAATTGTTTCCTTACCCAAAAAAGAAATATTTCAGTTGTGTTATGCTTTTTGTAATTTTGTTATTCAAAAGGAAACATTTTCTTGAATTGGGTGGAATTGTTTTCCACTTGCAAAGCAATTTATGAGTCTTTTTACTAATTTTAATTTGGATTGTTTAGAATAAATTTGTATATAATTTTTCTTTTAATGTGAAGGATGGGTCAGAATATGAATGAAGCTTATGAGAAAGGATCGTGACAATACTGCTCCACTCCAAAACAGAAGGAAACCGAAAAGGAGTTGGTGGGCATATTTTGTCAGTTTCATGGACTTTTGAATTCCAATGAACCAAAAAAGAGCTGAACCATGCTTATATGGGGACAGAAAGGTCAGCTTATCAGAATCAAAGACGACTTCCCACTTCATACCCACCACAAGCTGCTTCTTTCGAAAACAGGGAACGTGAGGAATAGGCTAGTTTGGTTGAGTATTTCTGTTTAGGCTAGTTTTCTTTTTTCTTTTTTCTTTTGTTTTTTTAATATTTATATTAAGAATATCAATTATTACAACATAAGAATGCAAAATACATACAACATTGCAAACAAAGGAATTTCGATCCCAGAGACCACATTTTCCAAAAGGGCCAAAACTCTCAACAACAACAAAAAATCGACCCGAAATCCCCTATCCCAAACCCCTCGAGTTAACTAGGCCGGTGATAACTGATAACAGGCAAGAGGAAGCCTATAGTACTTTTAGGCTTGTTTATAGGTTAGTTAATAACTCATTCATCAAGTGACATGACATCATGGTATTATATTTTTTCATTTGATGTGATTTTAAGTTGTCAATTACGAGCAGCTATGAGCTTTTTTCCAGTAGGGTAAGCAAGTCCGCACTAATTCCGTTGAACTTTTGATTTGCTTCCTTGAACCTGTCTTCAAAAGTTTGCTGAATGAGACCCCCTTTGAAAGTCACCGTGGCAATCTCTTGGTTTAGTTCATCAACAACATTCTCGAGCTTCTCAACTCTAGATGACAAAGTAGATGTATTTTGATTTAAATTCGCCACTTCATTGGTGAGTTTGGCAAGACCGGAGTCTACGCTAGCATGCCTAGAGTGTACGCTAGCATGACTAGCAGTATTGTGGTCTTGGTCATGTATTTTCTCATATAGAGGAGAAGTGTGTGGGGCTGAACGTGAAGCATTTTGCACAGAAGAGATCTTCCCATTGGAGATGACATATACAGTGCAAAAATCCGGTGCCCCTTTTGATACACTGCCTGGAACATCTGACACCTTGAATCTTCTGTGAAAGAAAAATGTTTGAAGAGGGAAATTAAAATTAGTCTATACATACAGAAGTTAGGTAAATTAATTTCCAGTCCAAAGGATCTCTTTTTTGTGTTTTCTTATGTAGCTTATCCAGCTGTTCAGTATATGATTATAAATATACATAAATACATATGCAAACTGATTATACCATTCTGTTTGAAACTGGCTTCTTAATTTGTGTCCTGAATGGAGATTACATCATGCATGGTCAAAGGACACAACATCTTTTGAACTATGTGATTAAACTGATTTTTTCATCATTTATTTTCATTTGAGGGGCTAGCTACTTTGCATTGTAATGACCTGTAACTTTTGAAGATCAGACAGAGTGGATGATATTGCTTCTTCTTTTTTTTTTTTTTTGAAGATTTTTAGAAAAATCTGGTTTTGCCAATTGACTTTATACAATATTACTTTATGTTTTTAAAAAATTTGATGAGTTTGTCAATGCATCTATCAAGAAAGTCAAATATTCTGATGAAGAATTCACTGTGTATGATAAATAAAGCATATGTGGTTGCCCTGCAGGTAAAGAACATGAGGAAACGAGTAGCATTTGCAAGAAAACAACCATACCCTAAACATTGGAAGGGAGGTAATCACCTGATAGATCCATGCCGTGACGGGGCACCAAGAACCATGTTCTCAACTGCAGCATAGGAAACATACTCTGTTAATGCTTTTGCTATGTCCAAATCTTCGAGTATGACATCAAAGACACGTATCTGATGCAACAAATTACATATGTAAAAACCACAAAGAGGGGAAAATGTTACACTTGATAGTATGAAGAAAATGAAGAGTTCTAACTCCTGGTTGCTGTCTGTCTTGTGAGGCAAGATTGTATAGAAATATATATTGATGCTGTATATATCTGACAACTTACAGTGCTTGCAAAACTAGTTATGACTCAAAGATATTGATGCTGTATTTTTGGTGCAAGGTGCTTGAGGAAACATTTAGTGTCTGAAGGGAGAATAACAAGAAAGGAGCTCCAAAACTTACTTCTTTACGAGTACAAAAGCAACGGAGGGTAAGGAACAAATCCTTGGTTTGCTTCTCGAGTTGATGTTTGCGTGCTGATGCAGCTGCATTATTGATATCATGTACGTGGGCATGGTTCCCTGCTGCACTCACCAAAGAAAAATGTTATTGCCTTTGGCATGCATTCTGAAAATTGGCTGCAAAGGTGAGAAGATTGAGTCACAAAATATTTTTAGACTGACATCACTGTTCTTATTTATATGGTTTGTAATTTAGGGTCTATGAGCCATTGCATCAGAATATTCAACAGATTTTATATGTACTTGGCATTGGAAACTTCTTCTATCAATTCCTTGCAACTATTTTTTGTGAGAATAAATGGTAATTTTATCCTCTAATTAGAACACAAACTGAAATATTCTACAGCTCTGTACTGTACGAAATAATTTTAACGATAGCATTATCTCAAAAAATCAGGGTAGCCATATTTTCTCCAATGATTTTGCTGCATATCACTACTATCCATGTGTTCTGCATTATGTGAACAAATATAATATAGGAGAAGAAGAGGGAGAGAGAGAGAATTACGTGAGTGAGATGATGGTTTATGTAAAACATGGATTAGAATGACAGTTTGGCCTCTGGTGAGAAGATTCTCAATAGCCCATTTGACAGCATTTTGGCTTCCTTTATCACTGCCTATAGCAACAGCAACCAACCCATTTTCTCCTGCCCTCTTCTCTGTATGATTACTCTTTGTAGGAAGCGACATTTTCTCTCTCTAAATTTTTCAAAATGTAAAAACAAATCTTTCCTACTCTGTACAAAGTGACCCAAATTTTGAAGAGAAATGGAACTTGTACACTATCCTATCAATTTTTTATTTTTTTAAACTACCTGAGAGGCTCAAAACCTCTCTTTCTCTCTCTTAGGTAGAATCTTTAATACCCTTGACCAAAGTGTTTCAATCTCCTTTTCTGTTAAAATCCGTTGGCTTCTCTATTTTTTGCCTTTTTAAGAAAGGCCCCCCACCACAGAACTCTCTCTCTCTCTCTCTAAATATATATATCTACTATCTCTTTCTCTCTCCCAAATCGTTTTGGTTAGAGAATTCTCCATAATTGACGGGCAGTCGACCAATTCAAGTATGGAATTTGTCTCTCTTCTTATCTTTACCCATCTTCAGGGGAGAGATTTATAAGGACTTGTCGGATTCTTCTCTTCTCTTCTCTCTCCAAGACATGGCAGGTTTATAATTAGTGGAATTTATCCACTTTCTTTGTATTTTCATTCAATAAATTTTATAAACTAAACTCAATTATTTAAAAAAAAAAAAAAAAATATAAAAGGTTTGCTTTTTTTTTTTTTTTTTTTGCCTTTAAAACTTTCACTAGCTGAGATATGAGCAGGGAATTAGACTGTGGACTTGGGAATGGGAATTATTGGATTTGGATTCATGAAATCCAATTGTTGTATAAAGGATTGAAAATATTGAAAAGAATTGTAAATATTGAGGGAATTAAGATGTGTTATTTTCAAGTTTCACTAGCTTTTTTCTAAAAATTGAAAAGAATAAGAAGAAGAAACTTTAGAAACACCATTATTGACACCATTATCATCGATTAATACCACCGTGGTAGATTCCTAACACCCACCACCATTATCATTATATCACAATTTTCAAGATATTTTATTACTATCACTGCCGTCGCTATTCCCAGCACTATCTTTATATTTTTATGTTCGATACATTCCATTCCCATCACCACTGTCATTGCTAATGCCTCCACCACAACCCTCCTTGTATTATGATTAATTGATTATTATCATTCGATCTCGATACATTCTACCACAAATAACATTACTGCAATTATAATTGTGCACTATCAATTTATTATCATTTCAATATTTTCTATCACCATCACTATTACTTTGGCCATCATAAATATTGCTGCCACCACCACTACCACACCACTACCATACTCGTAATGTTTCTTTTGATGAATTGTAATTATTTCCACAACTATAGGCATTCTCATGGTTTGTACCCTATTTTATAGGATGGGTTCCTCCTAACTTTTATTTTATTTTATTTTATTTTTTGTTTCCAAAGAAGGGATTGAGATTCAAATCCTCATTCTCTTCCTTACAAGTGTAAAAGATATATATACCGCCATAATTATAACGCTAGGGTTAAATGGAGGGGATTGGGGGCAAGCTAAGTCCCCAATTTTGATGAGGCATAAATAGGGCAACAAGGATGTCCATTGTCTGAAAAGAAACAGTCCAATAAGAAAA
>JAESVK010001014.1:589122-615988 GCA_017140935.1 Hamamelis virginiana
TGGCAAATATCACACGTATATATATTTTATGCATAACAATTAACATGATTTTAAAAATAATTTAAAGTCAAAATGATAGCCACAAGTGCTAATTTGCAAATGATATACCATGCACCTTCACCACACAGGATCATACATGCACACTCACGTACATGGTACGTCAATATTTTTTTTCATCTTTTTGGCCAACTATACACATTTATATCTCCTTCGTTTCTCATCCGATTTGGATGATTCAAGATATTACAGAATCAGTGTGATACAAGTTTTCAAAATATAATGGTGGTGCATAACACCTCCCATTCGAACATATTTAAAAATGATTTCAAAGTAGGCTAGTTAATAAAATTTCAGATTTTTCGACCACTTCATTTCTCAATTTCTCTCACAATTCACATCCAATTGAAATGATTCAAAGTTCTAAATTCATATAAAATCAATCTATACCATATATGTAAAAATCATAATTTTTCGATATACTGTGAAAATACCCCTTGTGCCTACTTTTAAAGCTTCATGGAAGCTTTCTCTCTCTAGAAATTCTCATTCACCCATAGGTCATTTTCCATGATTCTTGTTTCTAAAAATCTCTAAATTCAAGCTTTACAATATACTCAAATTTCAGAATTTTCAGACATATACACAATTTATTACAAATTTCCAAAGTTTCAGTTTTTCTAAACTTCAGAAATTCATATAAATTAATTTACTCAATGAAAAATTCCCAAATTTGGTACACATACTCTTGAATTGATATAGTTTATGGGAAAAATAGTCCCAAATTTTCAGTTTTTCATTTTCATATAAAATAAAAACCCAAGATTAGAAAACCCCATTGATATATATATTATATGTTCATTTTTAAGTCATTGTTGAATAATTTAATCATACCATATTTAGTCCAAAAATTGAAATATAATTAAAATAAAGATAATATCTCACCTCACTAAGCTTTGACTTATAAAATAAAATTATCAATTGCTCTGTGTTTGTGCAGCTCCATCATCCCTTCAGCTTCTCTTTTTCTTTCCTTCTCTTTCTTTTCTTTTCTTTTCCTTCTCCCCCTATCTCTCTTGGAAAGGAGAAAGACATAAATACATAAAGTGTAGGAGTAGCGAGTGCCAGATATTGATGCATCAATAATAGATTTATATTCTTATAGCTAGGTTACCGTCTAATCTAATGCTGAAGGCATTACTACATTTCAAAGTTCGCCAACTATGTGGCCCCCCCCCCCCCCCTCTCTCTCTCCCTCTCTCTCTCTCTCTTTTTCTCTCAATTATTTGAAATCTTATCTCCCTTTTTCTATCTTTATTTCTTTACTTTCTTTTTATCACAACTATCCCACTATCTCATGTCTTCCCACTTGGGGAGAAAAGCTTAGTGGTAATCAAAGGTGCACTCTAAAGCACATGCACTCTCATCCAATAATGGCCACTCATGGCACCTCCATGGCCAATGATAATGCGCCATATATGCAAAAATAATAAAAATAATAATAACAAATAAAAATTTTCTATTGAAGATTTTGGGGTCTCACAACTGGGTTGAACCGTGACGTCATAAATATATTATTTATTTATTAGAATAAAAGCTGTAAATGATTCAAAATATAATTCTTTTAAAATGTTTGTACAACCAATTCATATATTTGAATTTATGTGCATTCATCAAAATTGAAAATTAATAATTACCATTGATCAATCTTTATTATATATAATTTTTTAAATGCAATATAAGAATATTGTATTATTAAATTAGGTGTTTGGGTTTCTTTTTGCTATTTGGAATTTTTTTAGACTAATTTGTCTTTTTAGCCTTCTTGGCTTTAAGAGATTTTTAAAAAATTGGGACTATTTTAACCATTTTAGCACAAAAAAAAAAAAAAAATGGGTTGACCGGTTTTTTAACCAGGTTAACTAGTTCAACCGCCGGGTTGATCGGATTTTCAATTAAATGAGTTTTTCTGGGTTAAATCAACCGGAGAGGGGACCAGTCTGGTTCGAGTTTGATAACATTGGTTTTGTTTTATTTTATTTTTTGCAACAAAAAACAAAACTAAGGACAAAGAACGAGAATATTATTTTAATGTTTTAAGAAAATAGGTTTCTTTTTTTTTGGGAAAAAAAAAAAAACAGTTTTCAAAAACATATTTCCAAAATAAGTTTTCAATTCTAATTTTAGTTTCTTAATGACTTTAAAAGTAGAAAACTATTTTCTAAAAACATGGCCAAATAAACCTTTGTCAGTATTTGACTAGTCTTTAGGTGGCTGCTGAACTTTTGAAAGGACATCAAAAGATTCAAGACAGCAATGGGCCCTCCAAGACATGGACATCTTCTGTCCCACTTTTTATGTACCACTTTCTGTCCCCTCTCACAAAGGTTCACCTTGAAAATATAAATATAAATATAAAAAGTCGGATTTTCAAAGTAGACTTTTGTGAGAAGGACAGGAAGTGATACATAAAAAGTGGGACAAAAGATCTCCCCTCCAAGGTGCTAATTGAAGAATGCAAGCTCCACTCTTTTTAAAAATGTTTTTTTTTTTTAATTTTATTCAATTCAAATAGTAGATCTCAATATTATCACTACTATTTTTTTAATCTTTCTATTTACTTTTATCAACGAAACATTTAAACCTTCAATTCAACTGCCACCGTTTGGATTTGCTTTTTATAAATATTTATTTGGTTATCTGCTTTTTTAAAATTTTGTAATATTTAATTCTTTTAATAAAAAATTAGAAATAATTTTTTTTTTTTGCTTTTTTTCAAATTAACAAGATATGTTTTCTTAACAAAAATACAAAAAAAAAAAAATTAAAAGATTATATTTGATTTTTTAACAAAAAATTAAAAATTACTAACAGTAAAAAAAGTAATAAAGCAAACAAGAATACTTTTTAAAAATTTTAATCAGACGGTTAAGAAAAAGTAATTAATTAATTGTGTGACAAGCCAATGAGAGCCAGTAAGAGCATCTCCAATGGTGTTAGCTAAAGCTAAAGCTAAAGCTAAATTTAGCTGAATGCTGAAAAAACTGATCTCCAACGGTTCAGCTATTTGGACAGCTAAATTATTGCTGAGCTAAAATTTCAGCTAAATCTGGCTTTAGCTTTAGCTCAGCTAAAAATTCCATGTCAGCGTATGGTTGGCAAATCCCAACCATACCCCTCACAGCAAACACAAACAACAGCAATTCAGCACCCAATTCAGCATATCCCAATGAACAATCACAGGTGCAAACAGAAATCAAACACTTCAATTTGATGCATTCTCAATAGGTAAAAAAATTTGGGGGAAAATTAAAAAAAAACATACCAGAAATTGTTGCTCATCCATGGCCACTGTCGGAGAAGATAATGTGTGGCGACCGGGAGACAGCAGCTCACCGCCGGTGGACGATCGCCATCAACGGTTCATCTCTCACCGCCGGCAACTCTATCTTTGGTCTGTGCCGCGATCGGGATCGAGAGAGAAAGAGAGAATATACTGTGTGGCGATGAAATGAGAGCAGCTCACCGCCGGCAACGTGCCATCAAGTGTTCATCTCTCACCGCCGGCGACGATTCTTGGTCTGAGATGGGGATGGAGATGATCACCGAGATGGGGGATGGAGATGATCACCGAGATCGCGTGGAGAGAGACCTGCGGATCGAGAGAGATGATCACCGAGATGATTGACAGAGGGACATCGAGAGAGAGGGAGATCGATCGAGTATGGGGGATGGAATTTGGGACTTAGATGGGGATGGAGAGGATCGAGAATGGGGATTTCATATTGGGTCTGAGATGGGTTTGGAGAGGATCGAGAGAAATGAGATATTTCTCTTCTCATGGCAGACGAATCTTGTTTAACAAGTTTTTTTTTATTGTTTTTATTTTATTTGTTTCTTATACAACGGCCACAAACGGCTATTTTATTTTATTTGTTTTTTTATTGTTTTTTTTATTTGTTTCTTATTTTATTTGAAGTTTTAATTTTTTTTGTTTTTTTTTTTCGGTTAAATTTGGATAATTGTGGTGGGAGATAAAAGAATGCATAATTGTGTAATTATTGTAGATGAATAAGGGTAAATTGGGAAAAATGTAGTTAAGCTAAAAAAATAAAGGATGCACCATTGGAGCTCATCTAGCCAAAGCTATAGCTAAAAACACTGTAGCAAGCTAAAATGACACAGTAGCAAGCTAAATTTAGCTTTAGCTCCCCAATTTTAGCTAACACCATTGGAGATGCTCTAAAAGAGTCAAAAATAAAAGTCCTTATTTCTACAAATTGAAACTAGCCCAATTGATGGAAAAGTTAAACCAAACGGTTAAGAATAAGTAATTAATTAGTTGGGTGACAAGCCAATGAGAGCCAGTAAAAGAGTCAAAAATAAAAGTTCTTATTTCCACAGATTGAAATTAGCCCAATTGATGGAAAAGTTAAATCAAAGGGTTAAGAAAAAATAATTAATTAGTTGAGTGACAAGCCAATGAGAGCCAGTAGAAGAGTCAAACATAAAAGTTCTTATTTCTACAGATTAAAACTAGCCTAAATTCGGCATACCAAGTCCGAGGTCCCTGTTTCGAGTCTCCTGGGCCACCTACTCAAGATATTTATCTTGCATCTTAACCGGTGTCCGTGGTTAATAGGGTATTGCGGTCACTCGGGAAATTAATTGAGGTGCGCGTAAACTGGCCTGGACACCTTCGTCATCCCAAAAAAAAAAAAAAAACTAGCCCAATTGATGGGAGGGGTGAAAATTGAGTTAATTGATCCCGTCCCATTTTAGCATATTGTAAATATGACTGACGTAATTAATATTCTGATAGTGTATTAAAAATAAATAAAAATTTTTATTTTTGAAAAATCTGAGTAATATTATCTTATCTGAGTCATATCAATCATAAAAATATATACATTGGCGAATACTCAAGCTGGCGAGCTCGATGAAATTGTTTCAAATAAAATAAAAACATTCTCTAGGCATGGTCGCTATCCTATCATGTTATATTATTATTTCATTTATTTGTGGGTTAATTACTTAATTTGACTGGTACGTAAATTATCAAAAAGGGCAAAAAATAATAATAACATGTACTTTGAAGATTGGTCACAACAATATAATCTTTGAATTTTTGGACCATGCCATTGTTGAATGGGCCCTCTTGAATGATTGAATCACTTAATCCTCCTGTGTTTGGCCTCATATAGCTCCCAATTTAACATCATGGTGCAGCCATCCCATTACAATATTACTAAAATAATAAAGGTCGCGCAATTTCCGCTTCTCTTTTAGATTTCTTCATTACATTGTGTTATTTAAAGGAGAATTTGACTAAAGGTCCTCATTTAAAAAAATTTCATGCCAAAAGTACTCTCAATATATTTTTCTTTCCAAAAATTCTTTTGACATGAATTGGACAAAAATATCACTCATTCTTAACAACCTTCAACGCCACTTACACCCCAACCTCCGGGTTCACTACGTCACACCTCGGAGTTCATTACGCCAGAATCCTGAATTTCTACACCTAAAATGCAGTCCACTACGCCGAACCTCAGAGTTCCTACACCGGATCCCTGAGTTCACTACATCGGAGTTCCGAGTTCCTACACTGAAAATCCGAGTTCCTACGCCGGAATCGCAGTTCACTACATTGAAATTTTTTTTAAAAAAAAAAATTACAATAAAAGGCAATCTTTTTCTTTTTTCTCTATTTTTTCACTAACCAAACAAAAAATTAATTTTTCTAATGAAAATCTATTTTTTTTTTCCTATATTTTTTAAATAATTAATCCAAAAAAATCTCATTTCTTTAGTCGCAAGGAGAGAAAAGACCGGTTGATGTTGATTTGATGGTTATTGGAGTATGTATTATGTGAGTAGAGAGAGGGGGACAGAGGCTGTGATGTTGCTGTTTTGGGAGTGTGGATTGTATAGGCTTGGGCATGGAGTGGAAGGCTAACGTGACATGGTTGGTGACAGAGTCAATCAATCACAATGTTGGTGAATGATCATATCAAATTGGGGTCAGCGTGGCTTCGGAAATTCCATTTGTCTAAAGGTGGGACAGTGTCACGCAAAGACTAAAAAGAAGAAGGGCAATTGTGTTACTAAAATAATTAAATTTTAAATTAATAGGATCTTAGGTATTAAAATTTATCTAATAAGAACTTTTCTAAATAAAAAATATTTGGATAGACTTTAGCCAATAAATATTTTTAAAATAAGACTTTAGGCCAATTGTCTTCTTTTTGTTTAAAATATTAGAAAGTAGAGTGCCAAAAATACTATTTAAATAATTAGGCCAAAAAATGTGCACTACGTGCATGATTGTGAAATTGTTTAGCAAAAATTCGCACTGCCAATTTCTTTTTAAACACTTTATTTTAAGCTAATTAAATCCTTACTAATTTTTACACCCTAACCAATAGATATAATTCATTATTGTTATTATTATTTTGATATATAATAAGATTTGAATTAATCCTATAATGATTACAAGTTACTATTAGAATAAAATAATTATGCAATAAAAATAATTTCTTAACTCATCAAGGAATCGTAGCTCACTTGGTAGGACGAACGTGCAATTAGGTGATTAGACCCACGAATTGTGGGTTCGATTCTTCTTAAGAACTATTTAAGGTGGGGAGACCGTGGAATTTTTATTCCTCGTAAAAACCCTAATCCCGAAATCAAAGGTCTGGACTGGGTTTGAAAGAAAAAAAAATTTCTTAAGATCATAATAACCTTGCATTTTTAGAAATGTACGCTAGAAAAAATTATTTTGTGCGTCGTGACGCATAGTACTTTGCAGGACACAATTATTCCTCAAGTACACGTGGACCAAACATAGAAGAATATTAACATATAAAAAAGTGTCGGTGCCGGTCTTCTTCTCCTTTAAAGGGAATTTAATCAATTTATATAATATTACCAGTTAGACCTCTTTAAATCAAAACAATTAATAATTAACCACTCGACCAGGCCCAATTCACTGCGTTCACAAACAGGACGAAAGGCGGTATGACAGAAAGTAGTAAATCCTCTTCCAGCGTAGTTATTTCAAAAGTATGGGCAGTAATATCTTTACAGTATATAAATAAAAAATATATGAGGTGACTTTTTTTAAAATTAATTTTGTAATATATTTTGAAAAATTAACTGTTAAATTAGATACTCATTTTATATGTCATACATGCCAAAAATCAATATAATTCAATAGTCGATTTTTAAAAAATATTACTGTAAAAAACTATTTTTTTTATTCTTCAAAATATTATTATTCTTTTTATAGTGTGTTATTTTAGAAACTAATTACGAGATCAATATAATTTTTTAAGGAATAATATATATAAAAGAGATAACTAATTTAACGATTAAATGTTTAAAGAAAAATACTTAACACCAGAAATTTTAATTCGAAATTAAAAATTACATTGATGTGTCTTGCTTTAAGTGATAAGATCTTTCCTTTAAAACTGATTCCCTTTTTTTACACATCACTTAAATTACGACATATCAGAATGATTTTTAATTTCGGATTAAAGTGTCGGGTGATATAGAATTATTGATGTTTAAAATATATTCTCAAATAATATATTCCCGAATCCTGATATTCATATAATAATAATAACAGATATTTATAAATGGAAGTTAAAGATAGTCTCCAAACTGGAAGAGGATAGAAATAAGGACCGTACATTGATAGGCTTTTTGTTATCGTATTTGAATGATTGGTTGCTATTCGGGTTGTCATTCGGATTCAAAATGGACGGGAATTCGGATTCTTTGAGATCGCCATTGGTGGCGGTGAGCGAGAGTGGTCGACGCGGCCGACTCAGTCGCCGGAACTCATTTAACACGTTGAGGAACGACTTCGTGTCCAGGCTGCCTGATAAGCTCCGTTCTGCAGTCGACGATGATTCTCCTTCTCATCCCCTTGATCTCTCCAAAACCAAAGGCTTAAGCCGAGGTCTCGGTCTCTCTCTCTCTCTCTCTCTCTCTATATATGTATATATATACAACACTTAACTTGCTCCCTCTCGCTCCTTCTCTGCGCGCGTTCTCTCTCTCTCTCTCTAGCTTCTTCTCTTCCCTTCTCTATCTGTTATAACCGTTAAAACGCTATCACTAGCGCCTGCTGTTCTCTCTCTCTCTCGCTTCTTCTTCTTCTTCTTCTTCTTCTTCTCTCTCTCTGTCTCTCTCTCTGATTTTGTTGTTTTCATTTTCATTTCGTTCGTTTTTTACCTCAAAACATAGGAAAAGAAAAGAAAAATGAAATTTTGGGTTTTATTATACTCCGTACATGTTAGTTTGGTTTATTACAGATGAGGATTTGAACTACTACGATGCTAAAGTTGTGTTAAGCTCAGTTTAGTGGAGGTTTTAACTTTCTGAGGTCATTTATTATGGAAAAGTTTAAGATATATAAATTTGATTATTTTTTTTCTTTTTTGTATTTTTGCCTAGATTTTCTCAGCAACCAAACGGTGTGTCAAGTTACAATCGTCCTTTTTGTATGCGTTTACTTTCTTCCTTTTTTGGTAATGAGATTTTGCCCAGTGAAGCTCCTTTACTTCTTCTTCTTCATTTTTTTTTTTTCCTTTTTTCCTTTGTTTTTTTCCTATCCAATGATTCCCTTTCAGTCATTTAATTACTTCTTCTTTTTAACAGGAGAAAAGGAATACTATGAACAACAATTTGCTACCCTAAAATCCTTTGAGGAAGTTGATTATTTGACGGCATCGGACTGCATTGATGATGAAGATCTTGAAGAACAAGCCCAACACGAAAGAGCGATGAAGATCTCTAACTATGCTAATGTTGTACTGCTGGCATTTAAGGTAATTTTCTTACTAATTTCAAGTTTAATTAAAATTAGCTGGTATGGCTCCAAGAAGCTTTCCTAATATTCTGAAACAAGTGACCAGATGACGAATCTTTTTAGCAAATGTTAAATGCATGATGGATTATTAATAAATTGAAATGTTGTTATGTAATAATAGAATATACATCCACCAAACACATCCTAAACCTTTTCCTTTCCATTCTTAAAAGTTGTGTGGAGCATGAGTTTCTTTCCCATGACTCCAGCATGAAAGTCCAAAGTGCGTGTCTAGAGCAGTGTTAAAAGTCTCGAGCTGTTGAGTGCGAATGTGCAGGTTTGAGTTTTGTGAGCAGCCACTTCTTATAAAAAGATTATGAAGGTTGAGAGCTTATCTTAGTCATGCCCTCCCAAAAGTCAAAACCCCACTTTTGTAAGTCCAATACTAGCAATGGCTTTTAGTCTCTTAAAAAAAGACAATGTAGTTTATGTTAGAAGCACAGAAAAAACTTATGCCCTGTAATGTGTAGAATTGAAGGATACACAACCAAACACGGTCTAAGTTACCACTTTGTGTTACAGCTTGATGTTTAATAACTCATTAATTACTGCATTCTTCATTTGTAAAAATAACAATGGTCATATTGGCAACATGCAGATCTATGCTACAGTACAGAGTGGGTCATTAGCCATTGCTGCATCAACACTAGATTCTTTACTTGATCTCATGGCTGGTGGCATACTTTGGTTTACTCACTTGTCAATGAAAAACATAAACATCTATAAATATCCTATCGGAAAACTAAGGGTGCAGCCAGTAGGCATAATCGTCTTTGCTGCTGTTATGGCTATGCTTGGTATGTTCTCTTCCTTTAACCTGCCCTTAATTTCCACTAAGAGGACTGTTGTTCTTCTTTGACAATAGTTAATTGATTGCCATATTTTCAAGATAAACTTCTTAATAATTCGAACGAATTTAATTTTTTCTAACCCATCACAAGCCCAGATAAAGTGACGTTATGAAAATGAATCCAAATATACATGTACTTTGTGATTGTAAAATTGCTATCTAGTTAAAAGAAAATATTTATGAGATGGTTATAAGACCAGCTATGCCTTATGATACCAAATACTGAATATTGGGCAAATTAAGAAACAGCATCACTGTAGCCCAAAACAAGGATGTTAAGATGGATAACTAGTAAGACTAGAGTGTGAGCAGACATAAAAGGGTTCAAAGCATTTTGGTTCATTTTCCTTGTTTAGTAGCATTAATATGTTGCAATGTTGTCAAATTCATATCCGACCCCTGTGCTAAGTTCTAAAATTTGAGCAATTAAGCACCCAAGCAATGTTAAAGCATGGGCTCCCTCAATGTTTCCAGTGTTATCCAAAAAGGTACTATATATATATATATATATATATATATATATATATATATATATATATGATTCCAAGATCATTGAGCTTCTGCAGTAAATTTATTGTGGCACCATTTAATTGTCTTACAGGCTTTCAGGTATTGGTCCTGGCTATAGAAGAACTGGTTAACGATGATAGTTCTGGGAAGTTTACCACAGTTCAATTGGTTTGGTTGTTCACAATAATGTTAACTGCTACTGTTGTAAAACTTGCCCTCTGGATTTACTGCAGAAGCTCAGGAAGCGAGATTGTTCGTGCCTACGCGAAGGTATTCTGCATTACTCGCTGCCTTGAGGTTTTTATTTAAGACACATTTTGTTTCTTCTCTCTGTCTCTCTCTCTCTCTAACTTATTGAATGCTGATGCCTCCAGGATCACTATTTCGATGTCGTAACAAATGTAGTAGGATTAGCTGCGGCTGTTCTTGGTGATAAATTCTACTGGTGGATTGACCCTGCTGGTGCTATCATCCTCGCGATTTATACTATTACTAATTGGTCTGAAACCGTTAGGGAAAATGCAGGTAGCTAGATTCTTCCTTCCTCATCTAAGTGCTTGTTTGGATAGAAAAGCACAAGCACCTTAATTTGCTTTTGGTGCCCAAAAGCACTTTGCAAGCCTGTTTGAATAAAAAAGAGAAGATAATAAGTTATTTTTACCTGCTTTTAGGATTGCTTTTAGGATGAAGCGCATAGGGATATATGCCTTGAAAAAAGCTTAACTTATTTTATTTTTTTTTAATGAAAATTGCACATGCCAACCATATCCTTATTACTTAACCTTACTAAAATTAAATTCCCTCTTCCCATGTGCCTTAATGTTATCTTATATTAATAATATTTATATGAAACATTGTTAACCTTTATATTAGTATTTGTATGAAAACATTGTTAACCTTTATATTAATATTTGTATGAAACATAGTTAAATTTACTAGCTTATTTATAATTTTATTATAAATTGTAGCAAAAGTTTTTTAATGCCAACTAGGAAAATAAAAGACTTTTTTACAAAGATAATAGTGTCAATTCAAGATTATAAATAATTTTGTCATATCGTATTTAAACAGATTGTAAAAGCACTTTTAGTGTCAACAGCACTTTTAAAATACAGTTTTCAAACACAATTGAATTATGTTTGTGCTTTAATAAATTTCTACTTCTACTTTAAAAGCATAAGTTGAAGCTATTCCAAATGGGCCTTAAATTTTCTTTTACTATTTCTAGTTTGATCTTGATGAGAAATTGGAAAAAGACAAATAGACTTAATTTTCAAATAGAAAAAGATTTGATTTTTCAATCTCGTCTCTATTTGAATCTTGGAAAAGTTGAGGGTAAGGAAAGGACAAGTCTTATTAAAATTGATAGCTATGCTTTCTTTGAACAATCACTGTGTAATTTTTCTCTCCTTTTCTAACATGACTAATCAATGCAGGGAGCAATCATGTACCATTCTTTAAGTTATAGTTGCCTTCTATTATGGTTTTCAAGAGGCCCACTTAAGAAATTCTCTCTCATAGCATCCACTAGTAGTTTTAATAGTTCCTTGAAGCTCAAGGAGTTTTTAAATTTTCCTGGATTTTTAGAGATCTTCTTGTCTGATCTTGATTTTGATATATTGCTCCTTGAGGGCATTTGACACCGGTCAAGATGGCACTCCTGGCGCATGAGATGAAGGGTGGGGAGGGATTCATGGTTAGGTTAGAATTTATTATACCAGTTGGTCCAAAAAAAAATAAAAAAAAAATTTTTCCCTAATGATAGTTGCTAACCCTTAACACCCCCAAAATTCTCAATTCTAATAAATGGTTGTTTAGGCATTTCTATGTTCTTGAATTCAAGATCTGTCCCCTGACAGTTGGGATAAATACCACTAGACCATCTTGAATTCAAGATCTCTCCCCCGACAGTTGGGATAAATACCACTAGACTGTCGAATGTCCAAAAATATTTTTAAAGTTTGTGGGTACATTCTAATTTCTAAAGCATTCTTGATGCATTACATATTTTACTTGTCCCTGTGATTCATATCCATGTGTATTAAAATGGATCTTATTGTTGCAGTTTCACTTGTGGGACAATCAGCCCCTCCAGAAGTTCTGCGGAAGCTGACATATCTTGTCATAAGGCACCCTCAAGTGAAGCGAATTGACACAGTCCGCGCTTACACCTTTGGTGCTCTTTATTTTGTTGAGGTTAGTCCTATTATATATAACTCTTTTGGTTAATCTTGAAGAGTGAAAATCCTACTTCTTTTAGCCTCTGTTTGGATCTCAGAAACATTAAGGAAAATGGATTTAAATTGCTTTAAGAAAGAAATCCATGGTTAAGCAATTTTTTATTTTTTTTGCTTTTTGCATTTTTCTTTCCTTCCTCTAATACTTTCAAGTTTCTACAAATCCAAACATAACCTTCAAGATTCAACAAGTGAAAATCTGCTTTTTTACAACAGGTTGACATTGAACTCCCAGAAGAATTACCCTTGAAAGAAGCACATATGATCGGCGAGACCCTGCAGGATAAGATTGAAAAACTTCCCGAAGTTGAGCGCGCATTTGTTCATCTTGATTTTGAATGTGATCACAAACCAGAGCATCTGATTCTCAGCAGGCTTCCCAACAGTCAGCCTTAGATTTCATTTTCCAGATCTTTGCAGTTTCATTCACCACCACTGGCCCTTCTACTCATCAGTCATCTGGCAAACAAACAAAAACCATTTATCCTGTTGGAGAGATGAAAGAGGGGTTTTCGGCTGTAATAAATTGAGTCATAAATTTAATGGTTGATTGATAACCTAGACTAGACTCTGTTTCCCAGAGGGAGGACTGGCAAGGGTTGTTCTTGATGATATGAAACCCAAAAGGTTCCTCATCAGAAATGTTTTTTGGCACAAAAATATATTTTAGCAAAGCAAAAACAATATGAAAAGACCTGTTCGTGTAAGATTTCTCCCCCCCCCCCGCCACCAGAATACATTACATTATACATCAAAAATGAGATTTCCTCTTACTTTCCAAGATCCAAAGGGAGTCTAAAGCAAATGAGATTTCACAGTAAAACGTCATATGATCTTCATAATGTAAAATTCTTCTACTCCTTGAGGGCACGCTTGGACATTCCTTGGAACTTACAATTTTAAACCAACCCTATGCTGACCCCATATGTTAGAGGGTGTTTGGTTGCCGTGTAAAGTAGATTACAATGTAATTTGATTACATTGGTAATTTAAATTATATTTTAAATTACATCCCACTTGTTTGAAAGAGTAGGGAATGTGCAATCAGATTACATTACATTACCCAGAAATGCATTTGGATAGCCATGTAATTTAATTGACTGTAAAATAAATTACGTTACATTACCCGAAATAACATAACATTACCCAGAAATGTGTTTGGATAGCTATGTAATTTAATTGACTGTAAAGTAGATTACATTACATTACCCGGAATTCATTAGTTGAAGACCGCAATCTATTTTACAACCTTTCTTCATGGTAGATTATACCCATAAAATGAATTACATCCGCACCATGATGCGCCAAACATGATTTAAGCTATGTAATGTAATATGAGATTACATTACATAGCTCTTTACCGGCAACCACATCCCCTTTCCTAAGCTTCTAGCAATTCATATATAGCAGCATTAAAAGTGAAAAGTCAAGTTGAAAAGGGCAACCTTGTCCATTTACAAAGGAGAGCAGGAGGTGTTATGGTGCAAAAAATCATTGTTAATCAACATTAGTAGTTTTGACTGGGGATCATGGGGACTAGGATATTATATAATAATATAAACTTTTTTTTCTTTTTTTGGTAGGGGTGAGGGGAAGGGGAAGATGGGGATGGGGACCCTACGAATAAAATTGAAGGGGCCAACACAAATCTTGTAAGAGGGTAAATAAAGAGTATCAATGAAACTTAGGTTTGGGGAGAGTGGGGGGACCAACAGGACCATGGTCCCTCTCAGTCCCCCATGTGGACCAAGTAAGCATGATTCAAATCTGAAAAATACAGTACAGTAGCCAGACATACAAAAGTGAATCTAATGGCGATTCTATGGAGAAACAGCTTATCATACAGTCAAACCAACCCCAACTACAACAAGAAGTTCGAGTGCACGTTAAAGCGTCAAATTTTTATGCTTTTTAAAGATTTTCTACATAATGCAAGCGTTTGGCAGGAGTACGAATACCCCCATGTTGAGTCATGTCAAAAAAGGTGCCTTATGTTGAAACAAAGGGTTCGTGTATGATCGCACGGAATATACATTTTTCCTGTGGACATGAACCACAAGGGCAATGGAGCACAATTATCAGCACGTAAGTAAATTTAACCATTTAATCTTTAAATGATTCAAAAGAATTCTGTTGGTTACACGATTGCTGTCATCTAATCAAATCAATCTACACAAACATATTCTAAAAGAGGACCGGGCAAACAGAGTGTTCTGTTTATCATTAATTTAATCATATTTACATGATTAAATAGCTCATGTCGCCAATGTATAGGATAAAATAGCTCACTACTAAACATCAAGTAGTTCTGATACGAAAGTAGAATATAATGCGGGAAAATTGGAGCCTTACTTAAGAGTTTGGCAACAGCCGACCATTGTACATCTTATCGAGTAATTGCCGTGCATCAGGCCTCCTGAGAAGACCTTTGTTATTTGGTAAACCAGTTCCCAAACAAACAGGACAGACAAGTTTCCCTCGACCTGCACCAGAATAGTAATTACAATCTCCAAAAAATAATGCACTTTGTTTTTAAACAAAGTCCAACAAAATGTATCTCTGCATCACGTAGAAAAACAAAAAAAAGGGAAACAGAACAAAGCGCTTTTGCATGCAAAAAGTATTTTGTAAATTTGTGTGTACACTGCATATTTAAATTCACCGAGAAACAGATGAACAACTCCTTAGTTTTGAAATGTGTTCAATTTTATCTCCACACAACAGCGCCTACATTTTTCTTGTAATTACATGCAATATATATGTATGTATATTTGTGTATATATTACGGTTAGTATTGGGGAACACAACTTTTTACACAAGTTTTAATAACTTTTTGTGAGACTTGTATTTTGCAACACCGGACGTTGGACTAGATGTTCCTCCCATGCACATCATGCTAGCCAATTATCAAGTTGATTATAGAATAAGAATAGCTTCATCCTTAAACGTAAGATTTTTTCTAGACCAAAAAGGTGAGTTAATGAATCAAATGGCTGCTGTTAATTTATCAATGGTGATATTTGGCATGCTTGGAATGCATGAAAAGGGTACCAACTCCAACATGGAGTTTCGCGAATACAAGTCTCACAAAAAGTTGATAAAACTCGTAACAATTTGTGTCCCTTCAATCCGAATCCGTGTGTGTGTGTGTGTGTGTGTGGATGAATAACTACATGTAATATTCAGGCCATTCAACTTTTTCTCATGGAATATTTGGGACTTCTAAATTTGGTAATAGCTCCAATCTACTGTAGAATTTGTAGTATAAATTGCTAATTTGATATACCCTAAAGCTGTGAACATATTGCGCGACTTAGTAATTAGGCCTTTATCATTTAGCATGTCCTTAAGCACGAGAAGTTCTTTAATTGCTTCTTTTTCATAAGCAACAGTATAGCTCTATGGAAAAGTGGGTGTTAAGGTATGTCCAAGTGACTCTACAGAAGAATTTGCTGTCAATTGAAATTAAAAAGTTTACGCATGTTCTTTGGTCCTTTTCTCATAGAATCAATATACCATTTGAAATTCCAATATTTTTCTAATAGTTTTAACTACATTTTGAGTACCAATATGTCATGGATGCAGTCAGAAAGCAGTTATGCTTCCTGAACTTTCTTGTGTATGATACTTTGTACATTTGAATCACACTATTCTTCATTTTCTAAGATATTATACATTTATTTTAAGAGTGCTCTTACATTTCTTTCAATATTCTAAAAATGACTCCTGTAATAAATCTACACAGAAGCAGTATTTCCAACAAATTCAATTTTAAAATCCTTAAAAATAGGCACTGACATGATGAAGTTGAAATTATCATGCATTCTAGTTTAACTCGTCAAGTTTAAATTTTAAGGTGGCTCATCACAAAAAAGGTTCTGTTTGTTTTGTGACTTGAACCACCATAAATTTAAACTTGAAGAGTTAAATCAAAATGATTTAGAGGAGGAGGCCTGGTATGTATCTCTCTCCTTAATGGTGTGTGATGTGTGGTAGAGATGGTGAAAGTATCGAGCATTTGTTCTTGCATTGTCAAGCAGCTAGAGTTTTATGGCATAACTTGTTTCAGTTTGCAGAGATGTGTCGTGTTGCTCATCTATCCCCTTTAGATATAATGGGGATTGAGTTTCAGGTTTTTGGCCATTCTAAGAAAACAATCATTTAATGGAGGTGTGTTGTGTTGCCTATTTTTTGGGTAATTTGGCTAGAGAGGAATTCAAGAATTTTTTATCGTAGAGACGTAGAGTTTTGAGTGTTGATGGGAGTTGGTAAAGAGTTTTTTATTTTTTGGCTTCTTTTTGGGCTTCTGTTACTATGGAATTTAAGGGTGTGCCATTATTTGTTATTATGGGTAAGTGGGTTTCAGTATGTGGGTCATAGATTGTTATTTTTTCCTTTCTTTTGTTTTTGTTTCTTGTTATAAGTAAGAGATCTTGCCCTCTTTCTTCTTTTTGAATAGAAGTTGTTGCTTATCAAAAAAAAAAAAAGGGTCACAAAACATGTTCTTTGAACATCTTATTCTACTAACCAAGAATAACAACTTTGAAATGTGTAAATTTTAAATATTCAGAACTAAAAGGCATTTTTTCTCCTAATGCGCACATACAGAATCAATTAAGACAAATGGTCATGAATTGCTAGAAATCAAGCCAGTATAACATATAAATTCCTCTCAATGTTTGAAATAGCAACCATCATAGCAGTAACATTATCTCCACAATTTCAAAGATGGAATATTGGAATCCCCAAAAAGACCGAGGGAGCAGACATACCATGAGAAATGAAATTATTTCATTGTCTTCTATAATGCATTTAAAAATCTATCTGTTTCATTTGTTCATAACATCCAAAACAACCCACAACTGGCATTCAAGTTCTCACTACCATTTTGGGTGATGACTAGTTTTTACAATTGACTCCATTCTAAAGTTTCTGCCTTCAAATGCTGTGGGAAACATAATGATACTATACCAGTTCCATCAAAAGTCCAAACATACTTTCTAGGTATTAAATAAGCAACAAACATTGTTACATTTTCAAGTCAATGCAAACGGAGAATGCCCAAAGAAAAAATTATACACACAAAAACATTACCAGCACTCACGAAATCCCCATAGCTAATACAAAAAGTATTGAGTCAACTACTGACAGAAAAGTACATACCATAGCAATTTGGACATTCAGTAAACTCATAGACATCTTTAGCCCGTTTTCGGTTGAGAGCTTTCCATTTTCCTGTACCACCACACATATCACCTAAATAGAAAGCAAATGAACAGCTTACAGACCAGAGTGGAGTACCAGAAGTAATGACAAAACTTAAATAACGGCAAATGTACAGATTGTGAAGTTCCAAGAAACTTATGTCTTCTGGTTTTGCCACTTACATGTTTACCTACTACTATTTTGCGTCATACATACATACATACATACATACATATATATAGAGAGAGAGAGAGAGAGCGATAGAGAGAAAATAAAATCAATATTTGCTGAGTAGTATTCTATTTAAATCTTAAAGTCTACAACATAAGAATAATATCCTCACTTTATTTATTTATTTATTTTGATCAAGTAAAGATTTGTATTTTGAAAAGATCAAAGAAAAAAGATCCCTGTACACGAGGCATGCAACAAAGAAAACTCAATTACAAGAGAAGTGAGTGAAAAACTGAGAGTTGGTGAGAGAGTAAACAAATGTCTAATGGATATTTAACACATGGATGGCTAGAAAAATCTCTGAACTGGTCTCCCTCATGTTGTTGAACATGGTAATGATTTCATAACGATAAAAGAAATAATGATAACAAGATTCATGACTTAGATAGATCGTTGTCCCACTGCCACTCCCCAAGTTTTTGAGGATACAATTTCACCTTCTCAGCCTTAGAAGCACAGGTCAGAAGGATCAAATTTCCAAGTCATGGGAGAAAAAGAAGAGCGAGGAGACTTCAAAATTAAGACATGGAAGCTGTAAGAATGTTCATGTGATGCAACCCAGGAATTGAAACGAAAACGGTAAACAAAGAAGATGTGCACTTACAAATTATAGCACCACTACCCCTACAATTCCGACAAACAGGTCTTTCTTTTCCTTCTAAAGCAGCTGCCTTTGGTACGGACATAGGAGTGCCAGAAATATTTATCAAATTTATAGTTGAACATAAACATGCAAGACAAAAACGCCTCGAGGTTGATACTTGAGATCCCTGCAGCAAAAAGTGGAAAGCTTTAGTATAACAATTACAGCAAAGCAGGATGTCACTGGACTTCCAGATTTAAATTTAGCTAGTGTTCTTAGCATGAAAAAGACAGTCTGCAGTATGTATTAGGAGCAACAAATTACGTCCAACTGACCCCATTTGACAAGTTGTCTGGGTTGTGGGCAGACATGGCAAGCAACCGTAGTTCCCCATTATGCCAGACTTAAACCTAATTTTACAAACACTGGTTTTATTGTCCATCTCAAGTGCTGAAGCAGTTCAACAAGCTTCCACAAATATCCTTGACCAAATCAGATAAATGTCAGGCCAAACTAGACAACTATGCCTACTGACCTCCCTTTGCCTGGTCAAGCAGAATTTTGCCACCCCTACTCCACACCACAAAAATTCATAAAAGGATTTTGTGCCCCGACCATAAGATGACTGAAAAAAACACCAACCTACAGATAATTATTTTCCAAGAAAGCATTAGGAAATCCTTCAGCATTGCACATCACATTTAGCAGAAAATCTTATTGAAAGATTGATTAGTCTTTCGTCTTCCTGCCATACTATTGGTAGATAGTTATATGGGTTGAGTTTCACTCATTCCATGTGTCCAACCTTGGACATCACCCTCCCATTTGAAAAAAAAAAAAAACCAGCAAGTAGCATTTTCATCTATCATATTTGATTGAATGGTGATATGCCAGCACATGTACAGACTGTGACTCATCAAACAATAGGCACCATCTAATACATTTTCAAAACATGAAAGCCATAGATAGGGAGGAGAACCACTTCTCTCAATGCTCTTTTCTAAGCAAAGTACTTCTTGAAACAAAAGTACCATTAAATAGGAGTCATAACAATTATGAACATCATTGGTAAGTTATATATATATATATATAAATGGAAACCTCTGTCTTCATCGGTCTTGATTGATGGTCTGAAGGACCTGGAGAGCAGCTCTCATTTTCCAAACTGGATCTCACATGAAGCCCAACTGAATTCGAGCTGACTGTCATATATACATCAAGTTTAAGAATAAGTAGTTAACCAATTTTAATACAGTTTCCAAAGCTGCTATATGTAGAAGTAGATAACAACAGAGAAGCCGGAAAAATATTTATGGGTCCATTGGAAACTTCCATGAAAATTGAACTGCCTTACCCTATTTCACATAGCATTACAATTACATCATCCAAAATGGGATCGTCATAGAAATATAGGAGGTGGAAAAAAAAAATTTTGGCCCTCTTAAAATTTTTATTAATTTGACTCAAAATTCAAACCCAATAAAAAAAGGATTGAATACTCAATGAAACTTGAAAAATTCTGTCCAAATAATTTAGAAACTTAACAAAATTGACAAGGTCGAAAAAGTCTGGCGGGTAAAAATCCTCGGGTTAATTCAGAAATTGATATTCAGTTTTAATTAAATAAAATGACAGTCATTGCAATTATGGTATAAATAATAACACATTAACACGGTTCCCTCAAAAAAAAAAAAAAAAAAAAAACCAAAAACAACATAGATAACCTATCATTCTTGAAAAAGCTCTAATCTGTCAAATGGGTACTTAATAACAGACATAGCAGAATCAGTAATTAATTAGAAAAAGAAAAACCAGTAGCAATGATAACTGCCTTACAGCTATATTAATCAACGAATTAAAAGAAAATGGTACTCTAATCATCCATTGTCTATTCATAAGAAGCATGTAATTCAGAAATAAAACCATATCAAAGCATCTATAAATTCTGTCAAAATTATACATACATACATACATACATACATATATATATATAGATAAACTCGCGCGCGCGCAGAGAGAGAGAGAATGAGAACTCACAGTTTTGTGAGGAGATTCTTGAGCTTGCAAAAGGACGTGGGATAGCCGAGGGTGGAGCGGATGAGAGATGAGATGCCATTCTCTCCCTCTCTCTCTCTCTCTCTCTCTGTGAAAATGAAGCAGTGGCAGAAGGAGATAACTCCGAAGGACTGGTGTTGAAACGAACACAAGCTCATAGAGCTTGAGTTGAGGTCGCTTGGGACCCACATGCGATGTTTCATGCTTTTCGAAATTTGCCGAATGACCACAAAAGTTTTGTAAAATTAAAAGCTGCCCCAATTTATACGCGGGATGAAAACCCGCGACCCAAATTCTATTTAAGGATAGTTTTTTGAAAGGAAAAAAAAAAAAGCGCCACACTCTCTAAGAGAAAAGCTTGTGAAAATAATTCGGCAGAATCCTTGCTCCATTTATTTGGAAATTGAACCCCAAAAGAAATTAGGGCCTGATTGGCCACGCTCCCTAAGAAATTAGGGCATATTTTTGCATAATTCATTTTCTAAAAATGAAATGACAAAAATTAACTAAAATTTAAAATATTTTCGGTGGCTTTCTTTTTCTTTATCAAAAAAAATCATTTTGATTCTCTATGAAAATACTGTATTTAATAAATTTTCTGAAAATGGAAATTCCATCCTACTCTCTATTATTTGCAATTACAAGGAAAAAAAGTTATTCTCGAAATAGATGCTCATGAGCAAATAGATCCATAAATTTAATTAACACTAATTAAAATTAAGTGAAATGAAAAAAATCTTATAAAATTTTTGATTAATGCAGTTTTGAAGCCTTTTGATTACCAATATATTTTAAATTTTTGAATTTTTATGTACTTAAGTTTGCTTGGATAAATATGTCATGATTAGTGATTACTCGAGACTTCCAAATAGCCTCATAAATTGAAAATAGAAGAATAAATCATTATTATAAATTCTAATACCTTTAACACTCCGTTTGCTTGAAGGATGACAGTTTTGAAACCTTACCTAAAGTTGAATGAGAGATTATTTATTCAATTTCCGGAAGCTTTTCTGTTCAATGTTATAAGTCCAAGAGAGTTTTATAATTCAATAAATTTTATCGTAATTTACTCTCTCAAAAATTACCCATCCATGGTAGGTGGCTGAGCATAAGCTGGTTTCTGAAATGAGTCTCTTTCTCATGTTTAATTGCTGAGTATCTTGTCAAGGCAAACGACAACGGATCAGTCCCCTCCATAAGTGCAACTGTGGGTGAGGTTGGCTACTGAGGCCAAGACCAAACAACTAATGTCAACCCATTGCCCAATTAAACTTAATGAAACAACTAAAATCATCTGATCTAGCTTCCTTTTAAAAAATGATCCACTTTATGCTGCATTACCTTACAAATGCCCCCATCTTCTGATCCTAAGGCCACACAAGCTCAATGTGAAAATTTTAAAATTTACTCCCTGAAAGGATCAAGGCATCCGTCCTAGAATTTACCACAAAGAAACGAACTTGTTCGCTCATCCAAACTTAAAATGTGGTAAATCGCGAGGCGTTAACATTGCTGCCGCTGCAACTCGGCAACAGAATATAAATCATATCCGCCTATCCAGGAAAAGTAATTGCAATTTACAAAAACAAAAGCATTCTGTAACATGATGTCATGCGAAGAGCTATGAGGAAGAGAGCCAACAATACAATACGGCCACAAGGCCCACAATAAAAATATATAAAGCTCACATGGGAGAACCACTTTGTGCAGCAGCAGGTAAGCTCCTGGACCCGATCTTTACAATTTAGATGAGGGACCAAATAAAGGGGTAAAAAAAAAAAAAAAAAAGAAAGGAAGAAACAAGGTACAGCCAGCAGGACTCAGGAATCAAGATACAGTCCGTCCGTAGCAAACACAAGCTAGGTAGAGATTCTTTGCCCATTTTTCCTGCACATTACAATCAAAGCCAAGGTAAACACATCAGACCTATAGTTCCTTTTCACAATATATATATAGAGAGAGAGAGAGAAAGATGAAGATCGATCGATCATTCAAAAGTTTAAATGGATTACCAAAAATAGCCATTGGTCCCATGGCAATCAATTGACAAAAAACTAGAATAAAAATTCAGAAAATTCAACTGATGATCAACCACTAACCCCACATAGTTAAACAGAGAAATTATTCTATTTCAACAAATTTTCTTTTAAAAGACCAAGAGTCCTTGAACTATTTTTGCCAATTGAAAAAAAAAGGAAACACCGCGGGGGGGGGGGGGGGGGGGGGGTTTTTTGTTTTTGGATCTTTTGCATGTTAAAGGCAACTGGCAACTCGTATGCTGGCAAAAAACAAGGGCTTCCCTGATCCTGCATCAAGGATAGATTCTAATTCTCTGTTTTTGCAGTCGTGGATAAATACACTAGTTCCACACTTAATGCATAATATATATCCATTAAATATTTTACCTTGACATGTGTGCTTGGAAATTGGGATGTACGCAAAGTTTCCTGAGTTTCATCACCCGGTTTGCGCTTGGGCACACTCAAGATTAGAGCAGCTTGGTCCCAAGTTGCAGCCGTTGACGTTATTCGATAACCACTATCCCAACGTCTGTGAATGCCCTCACTTGGATAGAGAAAATCAAGCTCCACAACCTATAAAAGCCAGTGACAAGTTAGAGAGAGAGAAACCTGCCCTAAAGTTGTAACTGAAAAGGTTACTATGAAAAAAAAACATGTGAAGGCTTTAAGAAAAACTACCGCATATATTTAAAATGTAGAAATAAAAAATTTTCATCAAATCATTGTTTAAAACAGTCGCATAACCGAACTGACCAGGACTCATCAGGTCATTCCCTTCAGAATGTGCTCAATTTAAGTCAGCTTGACAACATCACTTGAACTCAATTATATAAATCAAAAAACCATAACAATTTAGTCTTTTGCTAGAGCAACAAAGCTTTAATACTCAAAGTTGACTTCAAATAACACAAGACTGAACTTCATAAACTTACAAAGGCCCATCTTGATTAATAAGAAATCAGGAGAGTTCAGGTTAAGTAAAACCTTAAAATGTCAAGTCATTAATCTCCATTTAATCATTCTTATTTTTAAATTATATTTTATTAGTGAATGCACTATTTGAGAATTAAATAAGTCATACAGACTTCCTCAAACAATTATTACTTACATCTTACCAGAAAAACAAGCAGAAACTCCATAATTAAAAGAAAATGAACGATATTATGCATCCCCATGAAAAAAATGGAAGTCCTTTCATCATAACTCAAAATAGCACATGATGGAGGCTCATCATTGTTATGGAGGCTTTTAGTAAGCTCTTACAAAAAACCTATTAATGCTAATTTTATAAAGGGTTTTGTAGTGGAAGGAGAGGAGGTGTATATCTGATTTACTTTGCTCAAATTATATTATTTTTTTGTGGCCCAAATCGATACCAACTTCATTACTCAAGAAGCATCTGCCTTAGCGGTCTGCCAGGCTTGACAATGAAAAGCGAGATACTTCCAGTGAGAGAAAGGAGGTGTGAGAGTTTTATCTTCTAATTTGAAAGTGGGATAGGGAGTCTTCCTTCGTACGTGTGTTTATATCCAGTTGTCTTTTTTAAGGCAAGGCGACTTGGGATTCAAAGATTGAGACTTTTGAGAAAAGGCCGAGTCATTGGAAAAGAGAGTGTTTATTTTTCAAAACATAAAAGAGAAAAGAAAGAGGCCTGAGACCAGTACAAGAAGTATTCAAAAAGAACAAAAAATGAAGTCGACTTCAGCTAACTTGCCAACTTATTTTATGTCTTTGTTCAAGATTCCAGTATCATTACCTTTGGGCGGGTACCGGTGAAGAATTTAAGTTCCATCTTGTTGACTGAAGTGTGGTTTACTCTCCAAAGAAGGTAAGGAGGTTTGGGTAGTAGACTGTAGCTTTTGCTAAATGGTTTTTGAGAATCACAATGGACATGGATAGCTTATGAAGAAAGATTGGGGTGAGCAAGCATGAGTGTGATGGCCATTTTCTATTTGTGGTTTGTGAGTTTGTTCTATGTTCTTTCTTTCTTTCTTTCTTTCTTTCTTTCTTTCTTTCTTCTCCTCCTCCCTGTTGTAAGTATGTACTCTTTCCTTCTTTCAAATAAAGTTCTTAAAAAAAAGAGCATGAGTGTAATGGGACTAAGGGGTGGGCAAAGACAGTCAAAGATTGCTATGGGATAGCTTTTGGATACTAACAATAAAAGGACTTGGATCCTTTGTAAAAAGAGGTAAAAATCACGTGCAGTGGGCAGATTATATTTTAGAATGCTGTTTGGTGTGGGGAGGTAGTGTTGAGGGACGTGTTTCCCAATCTATTTGGAAGAATGGTTGATAGGGTTGCTTCGATAAAGGATTATGTATTGTAGACTAGTGATGTGAATGCCTTCAAATGTAGTTTTTGTTAGGAATTTCCATGATTGGAAGTTGGAAGGTGGTATATTGTTCTTTGTTGTATTCAACAAAGGTGGAGAGGTAGGTGGATGATAGAATTGTTATTGGAAGGGAAGGGAAGGACAAATGGGATTTTTTCAGTCAAGTCTTTACTTTGTTATTTTATCAAGGTGTGAGGAAGACATCTTCCCAACTTCAAAGGTTCAGATGCCTTCAATTTCTACTATATTGGCTAAGAGGCGTCTGATTCTATTGATCACCTTTTATTGCATCATAAAGTGGATTTTGACTTGTTGGCTTATAGTTTTTCCAATTTCATGATCTAATGGGTCTTGCCTAAACAGATTTACAACCAATGAAAAGCTAGTGGAGTAGAACAGGTAACAACAATTCAATTTTAATATTGAGAAAGGTGACTTATGAGCAGCAATGAATCCAAAAAAGCTATAAAAAGACACCCTATTTGCTGCATTACCAGATTTTTCTACACAAAAAGATTCCAAGCTACTCTAATTTTCAACATTAAAACAGTCTCTTCAACTCCTTCAAAAATTCTCCTATTTCTTTCTTTACGGAGAGTCCAAATAATAGTTTGAACAAGAAAACAACAAATATTGAGAACAAGACAAGAAGTAAAGTTCAACCTGATCACTAAAGCCAGCATTGCGAGACATGACAACACCCCATCGGGTTCCAGCAGTTGCCATTGATGTGACGTGAAACCCCTCTTTCCACTTCTTGTTTATCCACTTGAAGGGGAAGGAATCGCTTACTTTATATGACTGTTGAGTGTATTGGGTGCCTGCAGAAATATGGTCAAAACTTTGTAGCCTAGTGACTGAAAATGAATATTGAAAAAAAATAATTGAGTCCTCGTAAATAGGGGATCAGCATGTGAGTGAACTAGGACAAGAATTATAACTATCCCAACCAACAAAGATACAGCAAATCAACGACCATGCATGCAGATCTCTGATGGCAACATAAAAAAAAGCTTTCCCAATTAAAATAAAACAAATAGATGAAAAATGAAACAAAACAGAACAAAGCAAAAGGCATTAAAAAAATAATCACCCGCTTTATAGATTACTTAGATATACAAATTGTATTCAGGCACAAGAAAAGCAACTTCTGAACAAATCTAATGAATTAGAAGCATTGATCTGTATGACCATGAATGAAGAAAAGCACCTCCGGGGGGGTAAATTACCGACCAGTGTGTAAAATGCTTTGCAGAAACACAGTAATAACAATATTTATCCTTTTGTTGTACCAAACTGCCAATAACCCACGTATAACAAGGCAAGAATGCTCCTACTGCCGAATCATGGTGCTAGGACAAAAACCAGGGCACTGGCACATGAAAAATAAAAGCGCACAAACAATAAAGAATAAAAAACACCTAGGTTGACAATTGAAACTATCGGATGCTATTTTAAACTTTCAGGAAGTAGCCAGCCAGGTTAATATGCACCCACAGCTGGTCAGCACAAGACCAAAATTGACTTGATATTGACCTTGAAGTAATCACTCCAGGTTTCTTTCACAGAAAATTGTGAACTGCCATACATGTCATCAGTGTCTACCAAATACCAATGCAGGAAATGGACAACTTTCATTCTCAGCTAGCCAATATTCTAGGACTTAATTTTGAGTATATTACATTGTCCTTCCTTGAAATTTGTAGAAAATAAAGAGACTCCCATAAGGTTTTAGAAATAACACTCCTTCCTAACTTTTTGTGGTTAAGTGCAAGGGCCTCCCATCCATTAATTAACCTTTACTAAACGAATGGAAATTCGTGATGTCATGGTCTAATTTCATAAAACACCAGTTTCACCCAAGCATGTGACCCTTTGGATTGGTCTTGAGCCCAAACAAACCTGTGGAGACTAGAGAGTGAGAAAGCATATAATAGAGAGGTCCTCATCAAATT
>JAESVK010001014.1:633383-669875 GCA_017140935.1 Hamamelis virginiana
TATATATATATATATATATATATGTTAAAATTTAATAAAGATAAGATTTATTTTTTGAATTTTGAATAAACTAGGTTCCCTTATTCTAATCGGATTCTCTCTCTCTCACACACACAATCTAATAAATATAAGATTTATTTTTTGAATTTTGAATAAACTAGGTTGCTTAATTCTAATTGAATTCTCTCTCTCTCTCTCTCTCTCACACACACACACACACATATAGATATATAGATTTGTGAAGCCTTTTTTTTTACCCAAAAACTGCCATTTCATAAAAGGGAAGTCAAGAATAAAATGGGAGTAAGCATGTAAAATCAGTTTCATCCATATTCCAACTATTTAGCCCACGTTATAACCACCCTCCTTTTGAAAATTTAAAAACTGGATTGACTTCCTTTTTTCTCTCACCCTCTCTAACAGTTACTTGTGGAAGAAATTCACCGAATAAACTGACGAGAACATTGTATAGATCACTGATTGATGTTATGTTAGGGATTTTTAGATCCAAAAATTAGAAGAGCACAATCCTTCCAACAATGGTAAGAGAGCTGTAAAAACCACACAAGTTTCTTGGTTTTAATTGAATATATGGGTTAGTTTTATTTGCCTTAAATTTTGAAGTCTTCAAATTATCATGACTTATTGGAAGTCTTCAAATTTGAGTATTTCAACCCTAAAAAAAAAGCTAGAAACATGAACAAAAAAAAAAAAAAAAACATGAACTTCTAAAATCTGAAAATAATATAAATAAAATTTAAATATTTAATTGTCTTTTTGAGTGCTTCATGAAAGCCTGATAACAACTATAAACATTTCTTATATTGATTCAACCAATTAAAACAATGAATGTTATTAGTGAGTTAATGAAACAAATATAAAATAATGGTTAATGAAAACAATTAAAATTATAAATTTCAAATGAATGTTACTAGTGAGTTAGAGAGATTATTATAATAAAATTTGATAATAAAAACAAGTTGGTATATGGTAGTAATATTCATTTATGTGTGGAGTGTCATTATTATCAGTATCATCAACGTGGTTTAAATAATAAGTTTAGATAAGGTTGTTTTCAAATCTTTCCTTTCAAAATTCAATATATGGATATTATGACAAAAAAAAAAAAAAAGTATAAGAAAATAAAAATGATGTTTTAGAACTTAAAATTTAAAAATACTTTAAGATTTTGAATTATAAATTATTGTTGTTAAAAGATTATCATATCTTATCATGGACAACTATTAGCCTTAAACTGTTAGCCCTTGACCTTATTTTGATGATAACTAAACCATACATTTTATCTAACAAGTGATTAGGAACTCTTTGTAAGGTTTTTCTCATTATCAATATTGCATATCTCAAAGAGAAAATCATATTGAATTAGCATTCATACTTGAAAATGCTATCAAACTTGCCCAAAATTGTTTTGGACACTTAGCTAACTTACCTAAGTGTTATAAGTTAATTTTGACTTAAGAATTTCGAAATATTAACATTGCAACTTCCCTAGTCGACTAACCCTTTAGTCATAGTCGACTAAGTGAAGCTCAGAGGTAATGTTTTGAGAAATCTCAAGTTAGTCGACTAAACAATCTGGTCTAGTCGACTAATGATTCCCTAGTCGACTAAGCCTTCTTGACCAGTCGACTAATGACATGTCCAGAAGCCCTGTTTTGTTGTAGAATTGCAAGTCGACTAAAGATCCATTTCTAGTCGACTAACCGATCTCGAAAAATTTTCTAAAAGTGTTTTGAGTTGCTAGTCGACTAACACACCTGTAAAATGTTCAAAATATTTTAAGCTTAGCTAGTCGACTAACCTTTAGTGTCTAGTCGATTAACCGAGCCTGGTAAGGGAAAAACCATTTGAAAAATAAGTTATTAGTCGACTAATTACCCCGTCCTAGTCGACTAAAAACTCTTCAACTTCAAAACAGCTCTTTATCTTTATGGAAAATCAAGCATTAAATAAAGACAACCTACTCCCATCCTCTATAATCTGAGTCTATGGATTTCAAACGGCCATTTTTGCCATAGTTCATTATATATAAAAGCTTGGCTCTCATTTATGACACACCCACACTATTTATATCATTTATTGAAGCTTTTACTCTCGAACTCTCTTCATCCATAACTTCTATTTGTGAAATCCTTTGAGCTATATTTATTTATCATTTGAGAAGTCATTAGTGCTATTGTATTAATTACAAATCAGCTTGTTGAAGCATTTATTGTAATACTCTCCATTCAATCATCTTGTATTGTGAGTTGTAAGGGTTTTGTGAAACTCTTGAGGGTGAGTTGTCTTCTACCTTGAAAGAAGGTAAGTGTAAATGTTTCTCCGCCTTAAAGGAGTCTTGATAGTGGATTAAACCTCTCGACGGAGTTCTTGAGGCGCAGATGTAGGTGGAGACCGAACCACGTAAATCGTCGTATTTGAATCTCTCAAACTCAAACTCTTGCATTTAATTCATTTACTTTACATGTTATTTGATTATTTTAAATCTTATATTGCATTCTAGTTATTCTAAATTCAAATATTTCAAAATCTTGTTTCCTATTTTCAAATCAGTTTTTATTTGCCTATACTCAATTCACCCCACCTCTAGAGTATATTTTGGGCCAACAACAACATATTAGTGGGTCTTGGAATACGGTGAATAGATATATAAAAGTTCTAATAAATGACTTTAAATGAATATGGATATACTTAGTAGATAATTTTAAGATTATGATGCATACACTTTTAAATAAATAAATAAATATATTTTTTTAATTTTAAAGTTTAAACGGTACCGCATTGCACACGCATGCGTGTGCGCAGTGGCTAGAACTATTATTATATGAGAAAATAAAAGTTTTAATGAAAATGCTGCCTCGATTTTTTTGACGTATTCTCTTCTTATTTTGGAGACTATTGTACGAATTTTAAGACATACTGGAATGTTAGATACAATACATTTTAAAAAATACTCACGATCTAATCACATAGCAATCAAAGTAAATATTTTATGTTTTTCACTAGTAGTGTTTGATTGAAATGGGTTCAATGCGATAAATATATACAATGATTTATAAATTATGTTAGGAGAATAGTTTTAGTGAGAGCCTCGCTTACTAAGTGCTCGTCACCAATCTAGATGCTGCTTCCATTCGACGACCATTAGAAGGGTTCTATGACACCCCTTTGAAATGACATAAATAAGTCATTTCAAAGGTTTAAGACAAATGGCCTATGAAATTTTTTTTCCACTAATAATTATTTCTAAAGCTAGGTGCGACTCTGAAACCAATAAAAAATGGCCACGTCATTTAGGCGGTACAACCCATATAATGAAACCAACACCAGCCACGATGCTTAGCTGCAGCCAGACAAATGCCATTCAAAATATATATTTTTATTTATGTAAATCCTCAGTCAATAGCCAGCTGGATTAAATATTTGTTCCTTATTGTAAAACTTTATATAGAAATGAAATTTAAAGAAATTGACCATCGGATTAACTATTCCGCTTATATCAGAACTGATGCTGTCAGGATGTCCATATGCTCCGTAACATTAGCCCACCCCTTTTGGGAGTCATATGAGTGATATTTTGAAAAACCTACTGTTGGCTTATAGGCTTATATATATATATATATTTGGAATGTTATGTCTACCAAAAATCATAGTGATCCAATAATTGGTTTTCAAAATACAGTACGCGAGACGCTTTGATAGTATTTAGCATTGGACGCTGTCAAAATTGTTTAAATGTGAGTATTTTAAAAACCAACCATTGGATCACATTGATTTTTGACAGACATGATTTACATATGAATATTATATAATCCAATGGTCGATTTTTCAAAATATATCTCCCGATGAAAAGTGAGCTAACGATAAGGAGTGTAAGGACGTCCTTATTGGATCAATTATGCCGCTTATATACATTATATATTGCCAAAAATCACATTGATTTAATGATTGATTTTTCTGAATATCAGCTGTAATAGTTCTAATAGTTGTTTACAGTTTATTTCAAAACTGTGATACACTTGAAAAAATAGCCGTTCGATCAATGTGATTTTTGACAGACGTAATGCCGTATAAACAACTCATTTAATCCAGTGATTGGTTCCTCAAATCACTTATTCCATATATGGTTTCGTTAAGCACGTGTCAAACCATAGGTTAAAGCCACTTGTCATCAAAACTCGACCCTTTTATAAAATATTGCAGCTTTAAAATAAATTGTAAAAACTGCGTGAAATTGTCATAGTTGAGTAAATTACTGTACGAACATAAAAATTTATTAAAATAATAAAATCCACTCACTGGAGTCATATGCGGCTGTTAGGAGTCCATTCTAGTCGCGCTTATATTTTGCCGTTGGTGATGGTATTTATTAAATGGGTTCCGCATATTTTTGACGTGGTTGCATTTTTTAATGAATATGTAAATACCAGCTGGCTTTAATAATAAGCAACCAAATTTTTTTTTTTAACTCATGAAATAACTAATTTAAGTCATGTACCAGAGATGTCCTTTTCCGCGTCTAATAGCTGTTTGATTAAGCAAGCATGTGGATTAGTGAGCGAGGTGCTCACCGAAACCATTCTAATTACTCCGTATGTCGGTGGGTGTTTGGCAAGCTTAAGAATCTGGTCAGTTGATGATAAGTCTCTTTGGTTTTTATTTAGTACTATTTGATAAGTACATTTTTTCTGTAGATCAGTTCGATCATGTCTAGAAAATAAGGCATAAACACAATTTTTTTCAAACTAACTGTAAGCTGGTTTACATAAAAATCATATAATAGAAAAAGATAGGAATTGGCCAAATTCAATTTTCAAAGTTTTCAAACAGGTCCTCAAATTGCATATTTAAAGTAGTTTTTTTTTTTTTTTTTAACTGTGAAAAAAAGGGATGAGGACAACCTCTCAATCTTAATATCCTTACCATTAATGCACTGTGGAAAGCTTTGAAAAGACAATACATGGTCCATGGCTCAACATCCAAGATCCTGTCATGTTTAACAACTCAGCTCCTCTGTAGATCTTTCTTTTCTCAAATGTTTTTTTACGGAAAATGATACTCCCTCTGTCTCATAAAAATAGGCATCTTCCAAAAAACATGCATATTAAGAAAACTCATTAATGCATTGATTTTTGATATTTTTGATATTTAATTTTCAAAATTACCATATTTCTACAATTGCATTTAATGTCATGTCAAGACATTATTGGAATAATAAAGGGTAATATGAGAAAGTTATAAAAAATATAATTTGACTTTTTAAAATGGACTATTATTTTAGGACAACCAAAAAATGAAAAAAGACCTATCTTTATAGGATGGAGGGAGGACTTCACTTATCTACTTCACACATGTTTGAGTATTCATCTTATGTGAACCAATTGTATTTATGGTATTGAAAAAAATAAAAATATCACATTTACGGACGTAAACCACACACCATATGCCAACTAAGGTATTTGAAAAGAGATGGGGGAATAACATTATATTTTTTTGTCGATACAAACTTACCATTACCTTAACTATTAATACTAATAAATGAATAAAAAAATATTCTTGTACACCTAAAAATTTGGAATACCTTTTATAAACACAAAAAAAAAAATAAAAATAAAATAAAATGAATATTTAATAGCATTTTTCATTCACAAAATATTATGGATATTTTACAGCATGATTGGAGATTTGGAGTATACCGAAAGAAACGTTTTTTATTCCTTTCCTTCTCTTATTGGGAACAAAACCAAACAACCCCTAGAGTCGGAATTCGAGCCAAAATCAAATCCAGCTCACCAAAAATTTCGTTTCCCGCCCAAGTCCATTATCTTCAAATTTCAACCCCACTTTATATTCCCCACTCTTTACACTAGTCTTCCCTCCCCTCTCTTTCTCTCTCTCTCTAAAATTCACTTTCTTTCTAAAATTCCCTCTCTTTCTATACCGCCGCCGCGTCAAACCCCATTCCCTCCATCTTGAGGCAATCATCCAGTGCCTTTTCACGGAACATTTTATAGCTCGGATTTCTTCTCCGATTTTGCTCCGGCTCAGCAATGCCGACAAAGCGGAACTCTTTGTCTGATCCTTCGTCCCCTTCGCCTTCTTCATCTTCGAAAGCTGCTTCTCCAAAGAAGCAGAAAAAGGCAACGACTCCCAAAAATGAATTTAATGGAGAAGCTATTTTAACCGATACTCCTTCTTCTCTAAGGAAAGCAAAAAAAGAGGAAGACGCAGAGAGTCAATTCATTGGCCAAGCTGTTCCTGATGGAGAAGCTCGGGAACGGTGGCCGATGCGCTATCAGAGCAAGGTTTGCACAGAAGAAGCCCCCCCCTCTCTCTCTCTCTCTCCATATATATATTATCTGTTTGGTTGATGTGAAAATGTAGTTGAAAATTCAATTTTATTTCCTATACTATGCCAATTGAAAAACATAACATATCAAAATCTATTTGCCGTGATCTAACATTCTCATGTGTGCGTGTGTGTATATATATGTTAGTCTCGTTGATGAGAAAAATGTTGGAAAAGAAATGAAAATAGACCTTTCTGTCGTATGATTTAATGATTATGTTTTTTCGTTTTGGAAAATTAAGAAAACAAAACGACGAAGTAAAAAATATTGTTTATATTGGGTTTTGTGGAACGAATACTTTTGTTTTCTCGGATTTTCTGTTGATTCAACGTTATAATTTATTTTCTTTTGCTACTTTTCTCGGAAACCTTTCATAGCATCTGAGTTTTGGTGATCTTCAGCTCCGTAGTTTTTTCCGACTTTTACACGACATTTGACTCTTATATAAGTATTTTATACTCATAGGTGCGTGCGTCTGTGTGTATACGCATTTGTTTTATTTTCATACCTTTCATAGCATCTGAGTTTTTGTGGTCTTCAGCTCCGTAGTTTTTCCGACTTTTACATGACATTTGACTCTTATATAAGTATTTTATACTCATAGGTGTGTGCGTCTGTGTGTATACATATTTGTTTTATTTTCATATATATATATATATATATATATATATATATATATATATATATATTGCTTTTGATTGTTTTCGGTTCTGTAAGAGCATCTCCAATCCTTACTCAATTTCAAATTTGAGTAAAAACAGGTTAAAATGTAGATCTAATCTTTTACTCAAACAGTCAAACTTATATCAAATCAAAGGAGATTCAAACCTTTACTCAAATCTCCAAATCCTTCTTGCTGCTCTCATGGTTTGTTTGGCAGACTCAATGTCCATAAAAATGAAGAACCCTAGCTTTGCCCAGTGTTCTTTTTCTGGTTTGGGAAGAATGAATCTCTCTCTCATAGAGAAGCAAAATGGAGTGCCAAAAAACAGATGAAATGGGAAACAAGGAGAGGAAAGAGAAGAGATAAGTTTTGTCCTAAATAAAAATTAATAAAAGAGAGTTTTGGGAGAATATATGAATTTTTAGAAGATTTTAATAAAAATTTTAGTTTGCCACTGGTGTGCTCCTTATCAAATCAGGCTTGTACTAGTTTTAAAAAAATTCGAGTCATGATTGAATATGACCCTAGTAATTTTCTCATCTCATATTGATATATACATACATGTATGTTCAAGTATTTGCTGTATTCCTATTTGGTTGATGGGATGATGCAAGAGATGAAATGAAAACAGAATTTTTATGCTTTTATTTATTTTTATTTTTTTTAATGCAGTTTTGGATGATGAAAAATAAAGAACATGCCTCAACTTATTTTTCATTGTTTTCTTACTTTTTTTTTGGAAACCAAGCAGAGCATTTGAGATCTATATCTTATCATTCTTCAGCTTTTTAATGTATTTCAATTTCCATTTCTTTTTAGAAGAAGAAGCATATTGCAGCATTAAAAGACTCAAAGAAGTAAGTCTCTCTCTCTCTCTCTATGTGTGTGTTTGCGTGTGCGCGCATGTGCGTGCTTTTATCATAGCTTTTTTTCTTTACTAACTAAATATTTATATCTAAAAATATGCATGCTACTAACTAATATTCTTACTCTTATGCTCTGCAATGATTTTAATGGCAATACTAATTAAGGTTCTGTGTGTCCAAAAAGAAAGAGAGTTGAAATCTATGTTGATATTGATATCAATTTGGAAAGATCATGGGAATTATTAGCAAAATACAGTAACTTGTCACGAAATTTTGCATGATGTGTCAACATATAAAATAATGCTTGATTTTGATTCATAATATTGTAAAAATGTATGCATGATATGATGTAATATGTGGAGTGCACAAAATTTGTATTGTTGAGCAAAGATTAATCAATGTAGGGTGTAAAAAGTAGAGACCAAAATACTAAAAAGGCCTATGTAGTACTGGTCTTGCTAAAGTGGGTCTTGGAGACAACCCTAATAGCCTGTTTGTCATAAGGGAAAAGTGGGAGGGAAAGGGGAGGGAAAAGTAGAGGGAAGAGAGATTTGGGACATGTTTGGTATGGAAGGAAGGGAAAAGTGGAGGGGAAAAGTGGGGGGGAAAAAGGGAGGTATTCAATCTGCCCAATTTCGGGCGGAAAAGTGAAAGGAAAGTGGAGATCAACTTATGTGGGCTTTGAAAAGACCATTTTAACATCAGTTTTTTGGTTTAAACCCCTCAGCCTTTCCAAGGAAGGAGCTGAGAAAGAGAATTTCATAAATATTAGAATTTGTTTTTATAACAAAAAGTAATTTTAAAAAAATTCTCGTCGGAGACCCACTTATAAAATTATCATTTCTCAATTATGAACATATAATTGAATCTTTTTAATGATTATTAGAATTTAGTAGTATAATATCATTTTGGTTAAATATATGTGGGGGTATAATTGTAATTTAGGTGCTTTACTTCTTTTTCCTCCTCCCAATTTACCAAACACATGGAAGGAAGGAAATCACTTTTCCACCCATCATACCAAACACACAGGAAGGAACAAGGGTTTCCCTCCCCTGAGGAAGGAAAGCCCATCCCTCCTATTTTCCTTCCTTCTATTTTTCCATCCCTCCTACCAAATGGAGCATAAGCTTCAATATTGCATTTAATGGTTGCTCTCAATACTTGGACTTGTGCATATGATGATGTAAATCAAGCTTCAATTATCAAAGAAAATGGAAGAAAATGTCATCATCCTTAATGAACTAGGCTGGAAATGCAGAGAAAATTGAAAAATAGAGAGCTGTAGCATGAAGAAATAACTCCAAGAGTGCATTAGGCTGCATAACATGTGCATGATAGCTAGGGCCTTGTACCTTTGCACTAGACAAAGGCTTTAGAGATCAAAATTCCATGGGTCAAGAAATAAACTCAAAATATTTTAAGCACACATTTGATTCGTTCAAATGAATGGATAATTTTAAGTTGGGAATTGTAGATACTTGAAGAAGATGGCTTTCTTTGTTCATTGGTTGAAGCTTTTTGCATTGAGATTCTGAAAGAAAGCTTCATATAGCTGTTGGAAGGTTGTAAGTGCTCAGTATAAAAAAAATGTTGATGTCTTGTAAAAGCTTTGTTCTTGGGATTTTTTCCCAATATAGTTGGTATGTCAAGTTCATCATTATTTAGTTGCAAAAGTGATTGGAGGATGAACTTGTGTTAAGATTTATAGAGAAGCAAGATCTTGATAGATATTTTGATCTTTTAGTGGAGATTTAAGACCATGATGTTATGTGTCTATCTCTATATGCCAAGCATTCTATTTTATTTGTTGTTCTTATTGTTTATATTACTTTTTATATTATGCTTTTCAATTGGAACAGTAAGGATGATACTGAGGAGGTGTTGCAAGCTCGAAGGCATTACACACAAGCAGAGGTTGATGGGCGAATTATTTTTAACCTCTATGATGATGCTTATGTGAAAGTATGTTAATTTTATTTTCATTTCAATTTCTAATTTTCTTTTTGTAATTATAAATATCAAATAAGAAAAATAAAATTTTTAAATCAATTATGAGAGTAACAATATAATGTGTCCATATGATGAACTTATAGAAACTATCATGTGATGTAGATCAAAAATCAAATTAACAAGAATCAAAGAAATTTTATTAAAATTGAAGAACAATGTTGGAAAATACATAATACAACAATAATAGAGGGCAAATGCTCTACAAGTTTGTCCATGTTTGGAAATAAAAAAAATATCTACTAAAATTTGAAAATATTTCCTCTAACAATCATATATATGCTTCTAGAAGAAGCATATATGTAACAAAACTGCGATAGAAGTAAAATGATGGTTCACAGGAAAAAATGAGTGCAAATAACAAGAAAAAAAATACCAAGAAAGCTATTGGACTGTAGGGACTACTGTTGGATCGTGATTATGTGTTCTTCCATGGCACATCATACGCCTTCTCTTTTGAAAGAACTTTTCCTCCAGTTATAGTAGCAATCAAAACTAGCCAATCATGTAGTTCTTTATGTATATTGAAGATTCTAGCCCTCCTGTAATGTTGAATTCTCTTCATATGTGCTACCGCATTCAAAATCTCACGAAACTTTAATATTGTAGAATTTGTAAATGCTTTAGCTTTGTCCACGTTCATGTCTTCCATGTCCTTTGTGTAGCTAAAACCATATAGGCTTCCAATCTCATCTATTACATCACTACAACCCCTATTTCACTGGTTCTTGACTTAAATGTTCTTTCTAACTTTCTTGAATTTCTTGATTAAATCTTTTAGAACCCCTAATTCCCTTCTATGCGAAGGGAATTTAAGGCAAAATTCAAGCCACTTTCTTCGATTTCTTGATTAAAGCTTTTAGAAGCAAGTAGAGAACTTGTAGGAAGCTTAGAAATCACTTTTTTCTTCTTTGGCAACATCATATACTCTCAATCAAATTTTTTTTTTTTCTAGTTCTTCATCAACATTATTGCTCAAAGGTGACCATACATAGGTTACACTCTCTCAAAATGATCTTTCAATTCATTTTCAAATTCCTGAACAAAATCTCATCCAATTTCATTGTTTAGAAGTTGTTCTTCCTCATCATAAATTGCAAGTCATATTGCTCTTCCATGTATTCCATGTTAACACATTTGAAGCACTCAAATGCTCTACCTTGAGGCTATTCTCCCCCTCTAAAACAAATGGACTGATGCTATTTAAGTTTTAAAATTGAAGCCCTTGTAAGCTGCACCTACTGTTCCATTTTAAAACAATGTCCCCTTCGATAAGTATAAGGATTTTTAACTATAGCATAACTAGAAAAAATCTGTCCAGGTTTAGAACTCCAACTGTCGTCCAGACATTATAGAGCTTCTACTTTGTTGTTTTTCAAATAAATTACACTCTTGGTCTTCTAGAAGTTTCTTCACTTTCTTCCAATCTCTAACCTTTTCTTTACCATTCTTTCAAACAATTGCACTTGTTTTTCTATCAGAGGCTTTTTGTTTAAGATGATTGGATGCCAGTTCCAACTTTTTGTTGTTGTTGTATTCGTTGTTTGATAGTAATGAAATACTCTTTTAGGGTATTCATCCATGTTATGAACTCATTAGAATCAGAACTTCCATGAAAACCAAACTCAAATGGATATTACATCCAATTTGGATTTGGAGTCATCGTAGTCTCCCTATGAGAGTGGAAGTGTTGTACTTACCCAATAATTGTAGCCACCTGTCTCTTCAAATAAGCGATCTCATTTTCTTGGACTTGATTATAATGTTGAACATCATATCTTGGTAATCAAAAATTATTTTCCTGATCAAGATAAACAGAATTACCTCTTCTTTTCCCAACCTTTCTCTTTCTCTTAGAGCCACAACTCAGTAGTACCAAAACTTCACTTATTGTGCACAGAAATTTCAATCAAAATCAAATCTATATAGAGGAATCCTTTACCAACATTAAGTTAGATCTAACAAATCAGTGACGACTCTTTGATTTAGAGAGATTTCAGGTGAATTTCATCACTTGACACTAGTAATGATCAAATTCAAAGAGATCAGAACGCTAAAATTAGTTAAATCCAACAAGATTTGTGCACAACTCAAAATTTGAACCATTATTCAGCTACAATTGATCATCGAGCAAGAATTGAACACTGCTTTGCTGTTCTTGAGGTTTTGATCTCTGCAAAATGATGAAAAATGGCTAATTTGATTTGCAACTAAACCTCCTCAATTAATCGAACGTATTGATATAAGCACCAAAGAAAGCTTCGATTCTGACTTTTTTAAAGGATTCGATCATTGATATGGTAGATCTAAGCTTCCAATGCAAGAAATCTCCAAAGATCAGCTTTGATTCACACTACCAGACCCATTAAAACTTTGAATGCAGTGAAATCAGGAAGAATTTAAGCTGCAAATGCTAAATTCGGGGAAGAATTTGATTAGAATATGAAGCTTTGATACCAAATGTAGTTCAAAATTCAAATCTACAAAAATCAAAGAGAAATTTTATTAAAAATGAAGAACACTATTGGAAAATACAGAATACAGCAAGAACAATTAACAAATGCTTTGCTACATAGTTGTCCGAATATTAAAATCAACAAATATCAACCAAAAATTAAAAGTATTCCCTCTAACAATTATAGTTATATGCTTCTAGAAAAACAATCTAACTAACTATGCATAAAATTAAAGTAACAAAGCTTAGATAGAAGTAAAATGACCGTTCACAGCTAAAAATAACAACTAATAATAAGGAAAATAATAAGAATGCCATTGGGCTGTAGGGACTACTGCCAGACAGTGATTATGAGCTCTTCCAAGGCACATCTTGATGTCCTAAGGATGCAACTTTTACTCTAGTTGCTGAAGTTTAACGTACGACTCCATTGGCTTATTAGATTATTGAAACCAAATTCCTTACCCATTTTTCATATATATATATATATATATATATATAGCTTTAGCAACATATTTAATTCAACATCTTATGTCTGCTTAATTTATTTTATTGTTTGTAGGCTGGAGACGGGGAAGACAATTATATTTGTAAGATAATTGAAATGTTTGAGGCGGTTGATGGGGCACCTTACTTCACTGCCCAATGGTTTTATAGAGCTAGAGATACTGTAAGACAAATTTGGAATTTTTTTAAGTATATTTTTATTGTTCAATTCTTCAGTGTAATAGTGCACTTAGGTAGGATTTTATTTTAATCTTTTTGTCTTTTCCGTTTTCCAGGTCATTAAAGACAATGCCCATCTTATAGATGATAAGCGGGTATTCTTTTCTGAGATTAAAGATGACAATCCCTTGGAGTGCCTTGTTGAAAAACTACGAATTGCTAGAGTGCCACTAAATGTACGACTACAAACTCTCTGTGTTTGTATTTCTAACATTTATATCTAAAAAAATAGTAACATTTTTTGTTTGGTTGGCAGGTAGATTTAGTTGCAAAAAAAGCAGCAATTCCTGATTGTGACTTTTACTATGATATGTTATACTTGTTGCCCTACTCAACATTTATGAATGTACCGCCAGGTACTATTTTCTCTGTTAATTATTGTTATGCGTTCATTATTCTAATACTCAAATTTGACTTTTATGCATCTGTGCTTGCAAGTGAAAAACTTGTAATTACTTAATTTTTAGTTCTCATGATTGTGTAAAAGTGCAGAACATGTGGGAGCTGGCAGTGAGACGTTCTCCACAATTTCCAGTGAGCTTAACGTAAATGGGGAAACATGTGATGGGAAGTCCGATTCAGAGGAAGTTTCACAAGTTCGGGCTTCCCAGAAATCAGGGATGGCACTTCTTGATCTGTACTCTGGATGTGGCGCAATGTCTACTGGTCTTTGTCTTGGTGCTAACATTTCTGGTCCTAATCTTGTGACCGTAAGTCAAGTTTACCCTCAAATTTCTTGTATAAGCTGATATATAGGTGGCTACGGACTGATTCTGCGGTCCTTTAAATATCTAAGTTTATATATTTTTTTATTTTTATCACGCAGCTGATCCCTTTTATCTGTTTATGACTTTGTGTAGAGATGGGCTGTTGACATAAACAAAAATGCCTGTGACAGTCTTAAACTAAATCATCCAGAGACAGAGGTAGATTTAGATTGCTATTTTTTGCTTCTTTCTATACACACACACACACACATGCATATGCATGGATTCTTGGACTGATTTACATTGCAAATCAGGTGAGGAATGAAGCTGCAGAAGATTTTTTGTCATTGTTAAGAGAGTGGGAGAAACTTTGTATCAATTTTTCCTTGATAAATGGGGATTTAAAAGAAAAATATTTTGATTCGGCCAGTGAAGATGATGAGGGCAATGAGGATGATAAGGAAGGGAATGATGGTGATGGTGAAGATGATTTTGAAGTATTTGAAGTTGCAAAGATACTTGCAATATGTTATGGTGATCCTAAAGAAAAAGGAGAGCGTGCATTATATTTCAAGGTATTTGAACTCTAAACCAAAATGTAATCTATTATTTTTATCAACAAGAAAAGATTTTGTTAAAAAGAAAGCAAAAGTAGAACATTGGTTAAGAAGTCCTCAAAAAGGAAAAGATAAAGAAAAGAACCAATTGCAAAATATATTTTGAAAAATCAACAATTGCATTATCACGGAGATCCAATGGTTGGGTTTTGAAAAAATTGACAGTGAAAAAATGGTGAAATTTTGAGGAATAAAAAAGCCACATTATTTTTTTTGTGACATTTTTTAAAAATCTACTCTTGGATCACTGTGATCTTTAGCAAACATAACATTTATAAGGAGGGTACCAAATCTAACCATCTGGTTTTTAAAATATGTTTTGCAATTGGCCCTACGGAAATCATCTAATGCAATTTTGTGTCAAGTTTATCTTATATTAGCATCTCCGTTAGATGTGTATATATATACATATATAGAAATGATCATATTAGCATATGATTATATCAGTTTATGTAGGAATGATTCTCATAGATAATTATGAGATACATATTTTAAAAAATTGATTATTTGATTAAATACTGTATTTATTCATGTCATGTATTCCCAAAATTACAGTAACCAAACAGTTTGTTTTTCTGAAATGTTACTAATAAAAATCATGACAGTTTTGAGTAGTTACTTTTTTTCATAGGCTACGTTTGAGATTTTGATATTGAATCGCTGTGATTTTTGGCGTATACGACATCTATAAGAACAATCCAACAATTAATTTTTCAAACTATGTATCCCACAATTATTTTTGAATTTCATGCTTACATAATTTATGTAACCATATGCTTAAAGGATTGAGACTGTACACATACACATATATAAAATTCTCTCTCTCTCTCTCTCTATATATATATATCATGTCTATGAAATATTACTCAAACTCGATCTCTAGATTTTTTTCATCACATTTATGTCTCTGTTTTTGCTTTTGTTTCTTTAGGTTCGCTGGAAGGGCTATGGGCCGAGTGAAGATTCTTGGGAGCCTATTGATGGTTTGGGGTATGTGTTTATATATATATATATATACACACACTGTATAATAGGAATGTTAAGGTCAGACTTGATGTTTTGAAGAATATCCCTCCTGTGAATGTTGTACCTGCTAAAAATTACAATGATATTTTGAAGAGTAAAAAAGTTACAGTTTTTCATTCACATTTTTCAAATAACTGACCGTTGGGGTCATTGTAATTTTTGGCAGATATACATAAGAGGGGTATCATATCCAATGGAGGGTGTTTTAAAATATATTATGCAAATGATTGTGGTTGAGGTTACCTGATATACCTGGTTGACCTGAACTTAGCATTCCTGTACAAAATACATTGTATCTAACATTCTAACCTTGAATTTTCATCCTTGTATGCCATGCACGCACATGGTTTTGAGAGATTGCTCCTAAGTCCCATATCTTACTATTTATGCTTACTCATCAGTAATTGTCGAGAGTGTATGAATGCCTTTGTCGTGAATGGATACAAATCAAAAATCCTCCCTTTGCCCGTAAGTTTGTTTTCTTTTTTTGCTTTGCTTAAGTTCTATACTTCCCAGGTAATAATCAGTTGATAGTGATTATTAATTTTTTTCCTTAATCATATAGGGTGATGTTGACGTAGTATGTGGGGGTCCCCCATGTCAGGGAATTAGTGGTTTTAATCGTTTTAGAAACGCACAGAATCCCCTGGATGATCCCAAAAATGAACAGCTTCTAGTCTTTATGAATATCGTGGATTATCTCAAGCCCAGATATGTTTTAATGGAAAATGTAGTCGATATTGTAAAATTTGCCGGGGGATTTTTGGGAAGATATGCCTTGGGTCGTCTCATTCAAATGAACTATCAAACAAGAATGGGTATGATGGCAGCTGGGGCTTATGGACTTCCGCAATTTCGTATGCGTGTTTTCTTGTGGGGAGCTCGTCCCACTGAGGTGATTTATATTTTTATGTCAATAATTTTAAAGTATTCCAACTAAATACTGACTGAATATTGCCCTTTGCAGAAGTTACCCCAGTACCCAATGCCAACACATGATGTAGTTGTAAGGGGTGTAATTCCACTTGAATTTGAGGTATAGTGATTTTATTTGTTTATTTATTCAATAATTTATATATTTTTATCATACCATATGAAAATCATTTTTTATGAATGCAGAATCACACTGTTGCTTACAATGAAGGTCATGATGCTGAATTGGAAAGAAAGCTTCTTCTCGAGGATGCAATATCTGACCTTCCTCCTGTATGTAAACTACATTTTGGTGTTGTGCTTTCTTTGGGTTGTTTTTGTTTTTTACTTTGTTTAAACTTTTTTTATAAATGACTGCTTTTTCTTGTTGTATTTAGGTAACAAATGGTGAACAACGAGATGAAATGCCCTATGGGCAGGCTCCCCAGACAGAATTTCAGCGATTTATAAGATTGAGAAAAGATGGTGAGATATGATAGCTTTTGTCAGTTAACATGTTTTCTTCTTAGGCTTTTAAAATCATTGCATTTGAATTAATAAAAAGTGATCCTGTTGGTTTGTTTTCTTTGATTTTATTACAAAATTGAGGGTCATAAGTTTATTTACAGCCTCGATTTTGACTAACTGCTTTAATTATTGATTTCTTATACGATCTGGAATCAAGAAAAGGAAAAAGAAAGCTCTTTCATCATCATTTGCAATCCAACATAGTTTCATAAGACATAGAGAAATGATGCACAAGTGGTACATATTAAAATGAGAAGAAGGTGCCAGTGGCATAAATAATGCATTCTAGAGACAAAAAAATCAATATTAAATTGCCATTGTATAACAATCTATTCTTTCAAATACCCTACATTTGTTGATATGCATGAAAGTCAAGTAGCCACTCTGTGAACTGTATATCTTTTTAATGCTATAAGTCATGAAAAACCTTATTTATGGTATGTTAATATGTATTTATTTGGACGACCTTCGATTATATTTTATTATTATTGCAATTGTTTGATTAAGAAATTATGGTATTTGCAATATAATTAGCGATTGCACCATTTTCCTCCGTATGAAATTGGCTTATTGTACATTATAGAATACCTCTAGGATGTCCTGTTTGTTTCTTAAAAGTGAAGCAATCATTTTTATAATTTTCTTGGTTAAATGTTATTCATTATTATCATTACTATTACTTTTCTTAGTGAAGTTCTTAGTCAAGTGATGTTGCAAAATGCTAAATTTGGCAATAGTTAATGGTGTCGAATAAAATTATTTCTTAAAGCATTTTCAATGTATTGTCAAGAACTGAGTTTAATTTTTCTAAAGTGGCTTGAACAATGCGTTTCATATTTGGTGCTTTTCAATCTATGAAGAACCCAGTGCCAAAGGCACTGTTAGTTATAAAAATAGTGTACAGGTTGCCACAAGGCTAAATAAAGGAGCCTTGCCTTGAGCAAGGAATGACACAGTTAACATAGGATAGTTCTTTCTTTTCCATTTCATACATTCCATTTCATACATCAAACAAGTGTGTAGGAGATTGAATGAATTAGAGAGATTGAATGCTCTTGGTTGCAAGTAAATGAATGCATTAGGTAACAGTCTATATTTTTGGTCACTCGATATTACATATTGCGTGCTTCTAGGCAAAATAAAAATTCTATAGATTTAAATTATGTCAGTTGCCTCTCTTGATTTGCTATTTCTTTTATCTTTTGTAGAATTGTTAGATTCTTCAGCATCACAAACAAGTCCTTCAAAACAACTGGTCTACGACCATCGGCCTTTGGAATTGAATACGGACGATTATGAACGAGTTTGTCAAATCCCCAAAAGAAAGGTTTTTCTATATCTATTAGTACTAAAAAGTCTGTATTACTTGTTGGTGATTTGATCGAAACCTTTGTATTATATTTTATTAGGTTATGAATTTACCTTATGTTTTCTTTGTCCTAGGGTGCAAACTTTAGAGATTTACCTGGTGTTCGCGTTCGTCCAGACAAAAAAGTTGAATTTGATCCAGATGTAAAGAGGGTGCTGTTGAAATCTGGAAAACCGCTGGTAATCCTTTTCATCAGTTTTGTTTTGTTTTTGTATATATTGTTTTTAATTTATAATTTCTCAATACCATATTTGCTTGCCTGATCTTGCTGTTGTGCTTCTAATTGTAGGTTCCTGACTATGCAATGAGTTTTGTGAATGGAACTTCCTCGAAGTAAGCGGTTTTTTTTTTTATGATGCTTTTGTATTATCAACAATTTGCTTCTTACATCCTCATTGCATGAAATTTTGTAGGCCTTTTGCCCGCTTATGGTGGGATGAGACTGTGCCCACTGTTGTTACAAGAGCAGAGCCCCATAACCAGGTTAACCTAGTCCCTTGATATTCATTGCTCTAACATGTTCATATGTTGATAAACAAATAATTATGAATACACAACCACAAATTTTGTATTCCAGGCAATTATGCATCCAGAACAAGATAGGGTTCTTTCAATTCGTGAGAATGCAAGACTCCAAGGCTTTCCAGATTATTACAAACTTTGTGGGCCTGTTAAGGAGAGGTAATGTTTGTGGATTATGATATTTTGATCTTTGGTTGGGAAAGATAATTTCCAACTGATTATTAGTTCTTTCACACGGCTTTGTTTTACATATATTATCTGCATTTCATAAATGCTTCAGTAAAGAATTCCTTACTTTATTAAAGTGATAAAACACTCTATGGCCTTCTGATTAGGGCCATAGAGTTCCATTCGAAGACCATAGAGTGTTTTCTTACTTTAATAAAGTAAGGTATTCTAGTTGGATCATTTTTTATTTGTATTATATATGTATCGTGTTATTAAAAGGTGCACCTTATGCAATTTTGCATAAGTATTTTTAAATTGGTATTTTGAGAAACTTACTGCTGGACTATTTTTATGCATGTCGTGCATGTGAAAAATTACAATAATCTAATGTCCGATTTTTAAAAAATATTTATAAAACGGTTTGTATTTTGTGTAATCAACCATTGGATCAATGTGATTAATAGTAGATTTCTCAAAATACTTATCCTATGTTGATTAATATTATATAAGTGCACCTTATATAGCATGCCTATATAAATACATGTATCTTTGTAACATTCCGTTAAAATATTGTATGAATTATCTACCTTGAATTCTTATTTTGTTCTATCCACGAGCACTACGCACTTGATATGAGTGTCAAAAAAGAGAACAAAAAAAATAGGCGAACAATTGTAACAATTTATCAACCAACAACGTGACACCCAAGAGAAAGCAGCATCCAACATTTCTCATTTTTGTCCCAGGTACATTCAAGTTGGCAATGCAGTTGCTGTCCCAGTTGCTCGAGCCTTGGGATATTCATTAGGTTTGGCATGTCAGGGTTCTATTAGTGACGAACCATTGTTTACTTTGCCTCGCAAGTTTCCAAACATATTGGAACGTCTTTCCCCTGCCTCATCCGAAGATGATGCTTAATTGTTGCATTGAAAAGATGCACTGTAGTTTTAATTCCATTTCCATTTAGTATTTATTAAGAAAAAAAATAGAATTGTACCATATAACATTCTTCAACAATGTTGTGTATTGCTATTTTTATTTATTGCTCTCTAATGTCAGAGTATTCTTCTTCCCTAACTTTCTGTTTTTGATGGATACAGTTGAAAAATTCATACATTTTATGCATAGGGCCATTGTTTCCTGGGCCGTCATGCACTAATATGTCTGTTTGAGTTTTCCGAGGGGCCATTTTATGCAAATAAGTATTGAATGTTAGGATTGTTTCTAGCAGCTATATAGATGTTTCTGTACCTGGTTTATATTCAAATGATATTTACCTTTTCAAGGGCCTGTTTGTGTTGGTTTTTTGTAAAATTATTTTTTGAGAATTATTTCTTTATATTTTTCTTAAGAGGTATGTTCAACTTTGAAACCATATTTGTCATATATCAAAATTATTTTTCTAAAATTGATTTTGTTAAAAGTTGGGACCATCTTAATTTTTTTTCAGTTACTTATAATATAAAAATTTTACTAATTAATCTATCACATCTAAAATTGTCTAATCTTAAAGTTATTGTCACTTCAACTCTTAAGTCAAGTGAAATTAAGTAACACAATTGAAAATGAAATTGGGTAATACAAGCACTTTAGTTGTGTCTAGAATTGAGCTCTTAAAAATTGGCTAAAAGGATTAAAATTTTTAACTTTTTTTTTTTTTAATTTATTGTTTGTTATGTTATGCCACATCTTTCACCCATATTCTATTTTGACATAATAATGCCATATCAATTACTATATCATTTGATAGAGGAGAGATGATTATAGCTAAGGTTTGTCTTGCATCACTCAAGCACTGTAGATCGTTAGTGTAACATGAATTTTTGGTTATGCTAAAGCATTTTCAAGCACTTTTCCATTCATTTTTCCTCATGTTTTCCTAGATTCAAGCATAGGCTAATCGACCTGATTGGATGCCCTACCCATGATTTGAAGCATATTCTGCAATAACATGTTAAACTATAACATTCTGCTTTTTGTAATCTCAAAGTACTACATTATTTGCAAGTCTAAAGGAGATACTCCTCATAGCCTTTTGGCCATTTCATGTTCAACAGCCCTCTTAAGCATGCTGTGACCCTCAAGAGCAACCTGAACCGGCGTATCGCCAATTCCACGTGCCACAGCCATCATGATTTCCTTCATCTCTGAGCTAAATTCGTTACGACCAATTGTGCCACTATTGTCAGCATCAAACTTGTCAAAAACTGTATCACAAAGAGTAGTTATCTCCTCCTCAGTCCTTGCTTCAGTCGTTAACATTAGCAAGCCATCGAATCCCTTCCATAGCTCCGAACGTGAAAGGACTCCATCGCCATTTGCATCAAGGAGCACAAATTGCTCATTGATGCATTTTTCGAAGGCTTCTTTGTCGTCGATGAATTCTGTCACTGTTAGGCTGTTAATAATCGCGACACTCATTGCATATATAAATAAATCTTTGTTCGATCACTTTCATTTGTAGTGGAGAAATGAATGGCTCATTGGTTTTTATAGGCCATTTGCTTCAATGAGAATGATCCTTTGTTTTTGTTGTTTTAGGCCGTTGGAAAGAAAGCATATATGCTTTTTGGGTCTCCAACGCCTCCAAATGTGAAATATATCGACTTTTTGGAAAGGCGCATGTGCTATAGTTTCTTAGGTATATGCTTTCCCACTAGAGAGGAAAAGTCTCTCTCTCTTAAAAAAAATTGTTCCATATATACTTGGAATGTACTATCATTAGCTTAAAACTCAATCTTTAATATCGGTAAACCTTGTCGCTGCGAATTTCACCTTTTGCAAGTTGTTAAGATTTTGGAGAGCTTGACTGAACTTAATTAATGACTAGACTCGACAATAGATCTTGGAATGTACAATCATTAGCTGAACTTAATTTCTCTCTCAAAGGGTTTTCGGGTCATGTATGATTGTTTTGGCAATTTATGGGCCTTTTTTTTAAAAAAAATCGAGAGTCCAGCCCATGTAGGAATTTCGTTAATTCGTTAATTCTATCAGTTTCAGTTAGGGGTGTACATCGGCAGGTTTGGTCGGTCTATACCTCATTATATGAACTAAACCAATCACCTTGGTTTGAGGAAAATGTAAATCATTGCGGACTGTGGCACTATGATAACCAACCAAAATAGGGTGTGTTTTTCGGCTTGGTTCGGTCGGTTTATCATCTGTTTTGATAGACGCTAATTTGAAAAAAAAAAAAAATTTGTCACCCAAAAAAATTGTCACTGTCAACTCCTATGTTCTCTCTTTTAAACTACTAACAATGCGAAACCTGTTATACATGAAGTAATTTGAAAACCGTGTCACCCAAAATCAACCACTAGTAATTGGAACCTATTATGTATGAAGTAATTTGAAAATTGTGTCACCCAAAATCAACTATTAGTAATTTTCAAATAAAAACCTATTATGCATGAAACAATCCACACTACTAAGTACCAATTTCCAAAATAAGTTCCAATTGAGCTAATTCATATAACTACAATCAAACAAGCATGCATTATGCAAATAGTAGGGGTATACATCGGTCGGTTTGGTCGGTCTATATTCTTATTATATGAACCAAACCAATTACCTTGGTTTAAGGAAAATGAAAACCATTAGATACCGTAGCACTCATTAAAACTAACCAAATAGGACGGTTTAATTTGGTTTTGGTCGGTTCAATTGGTCCCGGTCGGTTCTTGAACACCCCTAGTTTCAGTCCCTGATACTAAAATTACTATTGGATCTGATGATTTCCCGCGAAATTCAAGTCCTCCTCCGACGGTCAAAAACTACTACCCATCTTCTCCAATTTCACTCTCTGATTCTCAAAACTGGTCTTGATCGCGAGCCTGACTTCATCTCTCAATTCGTACTTTCTGCCTGCTCGATTTCGATCGAATTCACTAGATTAATCTTTGAAAATATACCCATTACTCCACCACTTTTTGCTTGGAATACAATTATCAGAGAATACGCAAGTAGCCCAATTCCAATTGAATCAGTGAAGCTGTTCTCTCAGCTTCAAAGGGTTGGGCTTAGACCCGACAATTTTACGTACCCTTTTGTTCTTAAAGCTTGTGGTCGTTGTTTGATGGTGGGAGAAGGTGGGGCGGTGCATTCGTTGATTTTAAAGACGGGTCTCGATTTAGATAGGTATATAGGAAATACCCTTTTGAGAATGTATGGGTCTTGCAATGCAATTGGGCTTGCAAGGAAGGTGTTCGAGGAAATGACTGATAGAGATGTGGTTTCTTGGAGTTCTATGATTGCAGGATATGTTGCTTGGTATGTATTTTCATCCAGTTAATATGGTTTTTTTTGTTATAGTTTTATTAAATGTGGAGGACCCATTTGGTGATGGGCATGTCTGGTTTCTATGCTCTTATAGATAGCTTACCTAAACTAATATATCCATTGCGGACTTTATGGCTTGTCATTTAATGCATTTGGCACAACAGGTTGTCTACACCAAAACTTGACCTAAATAGGTCATTGGGACTTTTCCAACTCATGACATTTTCGTGACAATTGTTCTTGGAATACCCGACTTTTTCATTAAGCATAAAAGCCAGATAATAATGGCATAAAATTCAGTAGTTCATGAATGATTCATCTATCTTATGAATATTTGAAGGGATTTAGAGCCAGTAGCCTACAGTTATTGTTATTTGTTCTTCTGGGAAGGGAGAGCAGGTTGGGGTAACATCCTCGCAATGTTTAAGATAATTTAATTCTGTGGTATTAATTGATGACTGGATCCAAGTTTCTTCGAGGCTCTATACCAGAAAATTTGTGTCGATAAAATGTTTTTTAGATTTAGATTGGTTCATTCTATATTTATCAATGATTTATGAAAATTTGTGTGTTGATAAAAAGTTTGTTAAATTTAGATTTGGATTGGTACAGTCTACTTGTCCTCCCTTTATGCTTTGTTTTTTGTTTTAAAAAAAATTGTGATACCTATGCGTGGCCTCCAGTCCTCCATGTCTTGCCTTCCAGAAATACTATGTGAGGTTGCTTAGATGGATGTAACATAAACATCAACTACAGGGAGGGGATTAAAGCAATATTACTGTTTGGGAAATGTTAACCACTTTTACATTTAATAAATGACTAGAATAGTGATATTCAGCTCTTTGTAATCTGAGTATGGCCTTTTTTTTAATCTTGTAATTTTGCCAAGTCTGCATTTTTCTTATGCCCACTACTTCTTATGTTTACAGCAACTGTCCATGGGATTCATTTAAGGTATTCCAATGCATGAAGGAAGTGAAGGAAAAACCAAACTCAGTCACTTTGGTAAGCCTGCTTTCTGCTTGTGCACGTCTGCTTGAAATCAGCATAGGAAAGTCCATTCATTCGTATATCATTGTTAATTACATAGGATTGGATGTGGCTTTAGGAACAGCCCTTCTTGAGTTGTACTCTAAGTGTGGGCACATAGAGCAAGCTTTTCAAGTTTTCAATTCAATGAGTGAGAGGAACTTGCAATCTTGGACGGTAATGATTTCTGGCCTTGCGGATCATGGCCGTGGAGAAGATGCTATTTCCTTATTTGCACAAATGAAAGAAACTGGCCTGAAACCTGACAGCATGTCATTTTCCGGGATCTTGTCAGCTTGTAGCCACTTGGGTCTTGTTGAGGAGGGCCAAAAGTATTTCAGTCAGATGGTGAGAAATTATAATATCAGGCCAACAATGGAGCATTTTGGGTGCATGGTGGATTTGCTTGGACGAGCCGGGATGATTGAAGAAGCTTATGAGATGATTAAGAACATGCCAATGGAGCCTAACTCAGTTATTTTAAGGAGCTTTATAGGTGCATGTAAAAAGCATGGCCAGGTTTTCTGTCTTGATGAAAACTTGAGGCAACTTCTGCTTAAAATAGAGCCTGACCTTGGAGCGAACTATGTAATTGCAGCTAGTGTATTTTCTGTGTCCGGTTGTTGGAATGATGCAGCTGACCTGAGAGTAACCATGAAAGAGAAGGGTTTGAGGAAGGTTCCGGGTTGCAGTTGGGTGGAAGTGAATGGTGGTTTTGTAGAAGAGACTGTAAGATAAAGTACCGTGTCTGAGTGGCTGAAGAATCATTCTTTGTCTGCAATTTTTTGGACTATGCTAAAAAAGAAGCAATAAAGAGGACAACCAGCATCATTAGGACAAAGACCAGGCCGAGAAAGATGAGGATAGATTACTATCAATGGGTTAACAGTTACGAAATCCTTGAGCTTGTGAATAATTATGAAGCCATACTATGTCGTATTGAATATTTGATTCCCACTATGAGAAGTATATACAACGGCTATTTCTTTAACCAGAAAAAATGTGTGATCTGACTTTTGGGGACTGTTTAGGAATTCCATAAAATCTTCATGGGCAGTTTAGGACTGTCCACTTGATTCTGAATGTAACCCAGATTGTTGAGGTAAATTTCAGTTTGCCTTGGAGTGTCAGTCTTGGAATTTCACTTCAGTATGTGAACTAGGATGCAGGCCCCCCCAGTAGTTATAAATGTGCAAAAACCAAATGTTAGATTTGAGCCCGGTTAATTTTGGCTGACCAAATTTTCAGTTTTTGAAACATCCGATCAGTGTCTTTCAAGTAGTCACTAGAAACTGTACATTTTTTTCCCCTGAAAAATTCATTGTTCATTGGAAAATTTTGCTTTAAATATAAGGTTCATGTTTCTAAATGAGAATTTTCAGTCATTTCAGGAACGAAACTCGCCTCAACCTGAAGCTTGCCTGGCTCAGCCAGTGAATAAGCTCATCTTAATGTAATAAAGTTTAGGTAGTCCTACAGCTCAAAGGTGCTCAATTCGTTGATTTTATGCCATGCGCAGGCGATGCTTTGCATGCCACCACCTTAAGTGGTGCATGCTTGCTTGTGTTGCACAATATGTTTCTCTTTCCTTAACATATTGAGATCTACTTCCGCTTATCTAAGCAGTGCCTAATCAAGATTCCAAGACACTAATTGCAGAACAGATTCATAATACAAAAAAAAAAAAAAGAAAAAAAAGCAGGGTTATTTAACTATTCGTATAGTTTTCCTTTTTCAGTGAAATTCCATGATTGCCCTTCGATGCCGAAAATGGCGCAGTTGCTGATTGATCGAACTGTAAGGCACTAATCCAAGTGTGACTGAATCTGTGATCACATGGCTTCACATGGGAGGAGGTAAATCTCAACTTAGTGACTTTATTCAATTATTTCCCCTATAGTGAAAAGGGACAAAAGTTACATAGTTTAGACTCAATAATTCTTCCAACTAAAACAAGAATGCATATAAGTTCAGTAGAATAAATACAAAAGGACATGTAGTCATATATGTATCTTTACTTGCACCATTCACTCCCTATGCATATCTCTCTAAACACTTCCTCCTCCTCCTCTGCTTCTTCTTCTTCTCTTCTCTAATGGAGATGGCCACAGGAACAAACACTTCAGCTTTCACTCCATCAAAGCAATGGTTACTGATGGCAGCTGTGACACTCCTATGTGGATTTTTGGCTTATGTAGTTTACGATGCTATAATGGCGACAGCAGCAGATTTGTTGCAGCCTTTACTCACCATTTCCCCTTTGCTTCTGGTCATTGTAGTTCACTGGCTCTCCACAGTGCCCCCGTCGAGTCGTCTTAGCATCCCTATTCCAGGGTCTGAACCTGGCGCCATCCATCGAGCTGGGGGCTCGGCTTGGGGTGTTGCCTTTGTGCTGCTTCTCCTTTTCTTTCTCATATCTTACCATCCTTCCTTGCATGGTCGTATCTTTTAGTTTATGTATGTTTATTGAGAGATTTGTATGGTTTGAGTGTAGAATGTGGATTAGTTTCTCCACATTTTGGTTTTTAACTTTCATTTAGGTACTGTTTGTTTCTATGGAAAATGAAATCAGCAGCAGGAGTAGGAGACATCTGTTACCATGCTTGGAATGTTGGTAATATATGGTATGTATATTTAGAATAATATGAATTAAATGACATTAGATTTAGACTTTGTTGAGTTGAGTTGAGCTAAAGCAAGAAACTGCTTTCCCTTCATCTTGGAGAAGCTACATCAACAAAATATCGATTTTCTTGAACAACAAACACAGTAATAGTGGGAATTTTACAGAACCATTTGCTAGAATCACCCTTAACTCTGGTTTCACTTTTCGCACCTTTAGAAAAAATAACAAAGAAAAATGGAAACTCGATCTGGTTTCACTTCTGCTCCTCCAAGTTTTCCATGATACAAGTCTTTGTAATTACTTAGACAACCAGGAGAAAGTATCTTTATTCACCATAACTAGATATGATATGGCTGGCCACTAAAGTAACCTAACAAAAAACGAGAATAAAAACTTTAGGATCATATTTTATTTTATTTATTTAAATTATTATTTGTTAAGGAATAAATATTTGGAGTAACCACATCCTAATTCTCGGTTATATAATGATAAATACGATATTGACGGCCACTTTGATTTCTTCTCTTACAAAGGATGAGATCCATGTGCGGATCCTACTCCAGAGAGGCCGTTAGGGAAGGCGATCAACGTCATAATCTGTTTGGTAATGCTCTTTTACAATTAAAAGTTACTACAGCTGTTATGAAAATATAAAAACCAGATTAATTGAGGATGAATTTGATTAGTTTTATTTTCACCATTACTAACAATTTTTTTTTTTTTCATGTAAATCTATTTCGGCATTGCAGAGAAAGTCTGGTATATATATATATATATATATATATATATATATATTTTAAACCAATAGTGAACTGGTTTAGTTAAAAAATAGATAGCATTAAGGGAATCCCAATCTTAAAACTTTTGCCGTTTGTGTAATTAAGGCACAATGAAAAGTTTTTGGTATGGTTTGCCAGATGGAGTAAAAGCATTTCTATAATCCTACAAAGAGTAAATAGTTTAGTTTTAACTCTTTTTTATAGTTCCCCATTTATTTTGACTTGTGGGGAAACGACAAATTTGAAAATTCTGAATACAAAATTACTGTATACTCACAAGAATGGGTGCAGTCCCATCATAATATATTCAAAAGAGGGTATGAGATCCCTAGAAGTGCACCGACAAACATCAATTATATATATATATATTAGTGAGGAGTCTTGAAACTGAGACTGAGAACCCCAAATCCCACCCCTCCCACCAACTAGGGTAGCCCTATAAGTGAAGTGATCCATTTAAAACTACTTTAATAATTTTGGGTGGTGGAGAGATTAGTGAATAGGTCATTTTGGACATGATAATGTTTCTACCTTCCAATCTTGAGGGTGGAAGGGGGACCAAGGAGCCTTGGCACACTTTGTATTAATTGGATGGATGGATGGGTTGGAATGTTGGATGATTATTAATTTCAATGGCCAGTGGTCCTTATGTACCACTCTACTTATGATTCTTTCCCCACCTCCCCCATAAAATAATAAAATATAGCTGGCCCAAAAATCAGAATAATATTAACTTTTTTTTTTTTTTAAAAAAAGAAAACATTAACTTTATAAAGGTTTATTATTGAGAGTAATGCTATGGGTTTTAGCTATTTGTGATTTTAGTAAGCTTTTTAAAATATAAATATTTATATTTTAAAAATAAATAGAAAATAGTAAATAAAATTAATAAAAAAATAAAAATAAATATGTAAATTATTTTCTAACATTATTTAAAAAAAAAAATGAAATATGAGCTTACAAACATAGTTGATTAAATAGAAAGCATACATTCATGATGGACGTGCGTATAATTCAAGAGGTTATATATAATTTATCATAAATATACACACATGTATACTTATCTATTGTTTAAATTTATTTTATTGTTATAATATTGTAAAGTAGATTTATCTATTTACGTTTTTACATCGCAAAAAGCAAAAAATTTAAAGTTTAATTTTTCTCGTGGGCCAACATATTAACAGAGATTCAAATCCCTTATTACTTAAAAACCCAAAACAACAACAATAATAAATAAAAATACAGAGGGGAAGTTTTTTACGAAAATAATCGATCTGTCAAAATATTCACCAAAATTATCGAGTTCAAAACAATTTTTTTTTTTTTTTTTTTGCTTTACAGGTATTCTGGGACAGCTTGTGCGTATCGGACTAAATCCTGCATCACGAACGAGGTTTTCAAAATAAGACTTGCATCTTGCGGTTCGTAGCTCTGGATATTAGTAGTTAGTGGAAGTTGAACCCAGGACCAAATGACTTGGTATGCCCTTAGTTCTGCTTACTCAACCACTAAGTGGGAGTCAAAAACATATTTTCTTTAAAATTATTGAATTGGAACAATTTTTTTTTCATGAAATCAATGTTCCAAATAATGATTTTAGTTTATAAAGAGATTATTGTAAAAAATAAGTTTGATATTTTGAAAAACTATTTTAATAAAAAAGTTGAATTTGGTAAAATAGAATTGGAATGCATTTTTGAGGAACCAAATTCAAAGAAAGTGCGAATCTTGTTTTCCTTTGGATTTTTGGGGGTCGTGTGAATATGTATGTGATGTCTTCATCGCACCCGCGGAATCTGTCAGTTAACCTTGTGGTCATCTTGTCTCTCAGCTGTGCTCAGTTGTCAGAGTTGACTTGGTACACGTTGGTGCACTGAGAATAATGCTCCCCCCTGTGTCATTACCGTCCGATCATGCCCCCCATTCTAGTTGAACCAATTTTTAAACAATCAAATGGTCTACTTTATAGGATTACGTACCCTTCCGCCTTCACCGTAACTTTATTATACAGTTTCCTGACTAGCCAGACTGACTAACCGTACGTGTAGGCCCACTTTTCACGTGTACCCGATAACCATCTGACACGTCTGAATATGTGATAAAGAGCTGAATAGTACGGCTTATGCTTCTCATCTCGTGGGCTTTCGTCAGCTTTGAGGTGCCCAATGTAAGGGACGGCAACGGAGTGAAGCTCCCACTCCACGTCTCCATTATAAAACTACTTTCTATCCCGTCCAATACTCAACGGGATATGTAGTTCTATTCCGATCCTATAGGGATTGTTTGGCAAATTTAAAAACTTGATCAGCTGAGAATATAATTGTTTGATTTTAATTCAGTATTATTTGGTAAATACATTTTTTATACAAATAAGCTCAATCGTGTTTAAAAAATAAGGTATAAAAATAGTTTTTTTTTTTTTTTTTCAAACAAGTTGAAAGCTGGTTTACATAAAAATCATATAACAAAAATATATTAGAATTGGCTAGAATCAGTTTTTAAAGTTTCCAAACAGGCCCATAGAAAATCTCCATCCTGTCCCTCCGTCATGTCATTTTAATAATAAATTCAAAATATAATACATTAAATGTGCTTTCGAGAGGGTTCAAACTCGTTACTTCCATTAAAAAACTTGCATTTTAATAGTTCAATAATCGTTGGATTGGATATTTCGCTTATATACATTATGCATGTCCAAAGTCACATTGATCCAATTATTAATTTTTCAAAACAAGAATTTTGAATCATAAAAAATTGTAACAATTTTCATTAGTTTTTTTGTAGTTCATCCAAAAAATATGATTTTTTTTTAAATTAATCGTTTGATCAATGTGATTTTTTTTATTTAATATTTGATGTGTCAGTGTGCACACATATAATTTAATCCAATTGTTAGTTTATAAAAATACCTATCTCATCCTAAATAGAGACAGAGCCTGAATAATTAATTGAATAGAAAGAGAGAGTTAACCAATTCAACACGATAAGAGATACTTGATTTATTATATAGAAAATATATAAGAATTGTTAAAAAAAATTAGATTGTTAGTGAGATCACTGAGATTGGAAAAAATCAAGTAACCAATATTATTAAAAAATAGTTTAAAATATTAAAACTGATGGGAGGGACATAAAAGTCATAGGTTATTAATAATTTAAATTATATATTATATATAATAGAATATATAAAATGTAATTTATGAATCCTATAATATTATACATTTTAAATATAAAATTTATATAAGCGGGGATGGGGAATCCTCGAAGGGCGGGGATAGATAGGTAGGACAGGACGGGGCATTTTAAACCCATTCCCGCCTCGTATACCGGCGGGACAAATATTTTTAACTCTATCCCTACCCTGTATCTCGCAAAATTCAAAAATAACCCACTCCTATTGGGATGGGATGGGACCTGCAGAAATGGGACAAATTGCCATCCTCACCCAAATGTTATACACCTTTCCCCCTTCTTCTTCTTATTCTTCTATTTATTTATAATTTTTTTAATTGTTATTATTATTTACCTAAGCCTACATCTAATTCATTAGTTTGGTCACAATTTTCTTACTTTTTTTTGGCAAAAATTTTAAAATTGTCTCAACTAGTGCCAAAGGGCACATATTTAATTTTTTTTCACTTTTAAATATATAATTTAAACAAGTTTATTCGGTGTGCTAACATGTGTTTTAAGAGTACATGTTAAAATTATTTTGTGTTGTAAAAAGAATATACATTCAATTTAAAAGAGATGCATTCAATTTATAGAATGTATTTTCATTTTAAAAATTTTAAAATAAATTAAAATTTAGTTTCAATTATTTTTCTTATTTATAAAATGACATGATATTTGATATATTATGTTATATTATTCATTATGTTAGTATAATAATTAATGTAATAGTTGATGACTCGATGTTATGGATTGGGCTCTCCACAAACTTACGGCCCAAAAAACTGGCGGGAAGTCACCGAAACGGGACAAAAGTATCTGAAAAATCATATTTTTTTTATATGACCAGAAGGCCCTTTATTTGGATTCCAAATAACCAAAAATACCACCCTTCGTCCCTCCAATTTTCTATCACAGCATCAGAGGCCAGATTGAAAAAAAAAAAAAAACCTAATTTGATAGTAGGAGGAGAAAGAAACCATGAAAACTTCAGAAATCTCAATCAAAAGCAGTTGTAATACTGAAAGTGAAGTGAAGAGACAGCAAAAGCCCCCTTTCAGACCAGCTCAAGATGACACCAAGCCAGTTCTCCAGGACCCAGTACTCTCTCCCTCTCTCTCTCTCTATACATATATATATATACCCAAAAAAATGATATATGTATACATGTGTTTGTGTGTGTGTATATATAACACTTGGTTTTTTGTTTATTTTTTCTGGTAGATACTACGATCGGATCCGATTGAGACGGAGGAAGCTGTGCTTCGGCTGCCTCCCTTCCCTGTTATCAGATTAAAGCCCAGTTCCAGTTCCGAATGATTTTGGTACTACTTGAATCATACTATTATTAAATGTAATCGTTTGAATTTTCTGTTTGCAATTCGTGAATATTATTATTATGTACCCATTTGACTCATTAATCCCATGAATGTGTGTTCAGTTTCATTTCCTGAATCGATTCATTTGATTTTGACTTGAATTTGTGTGTTTTCCGAAATTGTCAACCAATTGATATATTGATGTGGCCCATGTGAGTTTTGTTGAACTTGGCAGGTTTTTATTTATTTAAAAAAAAAAAAAAACAAAGGGGTTTGTGAATTTGATGTGGATTATGCCCATCTAAAAACTAAATTAAGGAAAATTTCATATGGGTTTCTATTTAGAATCAAGTCATTGTTATTATTTTTTCTTTTTTGCCAAACGAGGAACTCAAAAATTCTCCCCTGAAAGTGAGGATACTAGGCTGCTAATTGTGGGAATTTAAGTTAGAGCTTCATACTATTGTAGAAATTTGAGTTTTGGATCATTTCAAACTGGTCATCTGTTGCATGTTACATGAATTGTTTAGAGTTTTGGGTGTGCTGCTAATTGAAGTTTTGTTGTATGAGGCTTCTGTTCGTTACAAACATGAATCCATTTCTATGTAATTTTCATTATTTAGTAATTTTGTCAATTTTTTGGAGACGCGAACATCCAATGAATGATTTAGAAATATATACAATTTGTTTGGATCATTGATTATGTGCAATGGACCACTCAAAGAGAGCGGTTTCTGGCTCAAATTGCATCATTGATTCTACTGTGGTAAATTGTGGTTTTTTTCTATTTTTTAATATCAGAAGAAGAAGAAGAAAAGAGAAAATAACATACTTAGACATAGGAGTGGTTAAAGCTGCAAGTAGCTGGCCTTGAAACCAAGACCAACCTAGTGCTCAAGGCATTAAAGCCAGAGAAATGCCATTTGAGCTACAGCACATTGACAAATTGTGCCCTTCTAATTCATAGAAGATGATAAAGTTGTTTTGACTTTATGATAACATTTGAAGTCATAGAAGATGATAAAATTATTTTTGACTTTATGATAACTTTTAATCATTATAAAATGTTATTGTATTAAAAAAAAAAAAAAGGTCAAATAAGGGATCCACAGTTGTTTTTCTACCTGAGGGTCTAATAGAGAGTAAGAAAAAATTATGAATGAGGGTTTGGTCAAGGCTGTAAGATAAGTTATTCAGACATAATTTGATATTTATTTGATAGAAGGCTCACTTGAAAGATAAATGAATTAAGTTAAAATTTTATTTTTAAACTCGTTAATTAGGCACTGTTTGGATTTGCTTTTTATAAGTACTTATTTGTTTTTTTGGTTTTTTTGAATTGTAATATTTCATTTCTTAGCAAAAATTTAGAATTACTTTTTGATTTTTTGCTTTTTTCAAATTAGCAATGTATGATTTCTCAACAAAAAAGCAAAAAAATTAAAAGGTAATGTTTTATTTTTTAACAAATTTCAAATATTGCTAATTTTGGAAAAGCAAAAATGTACTTTAAAAAAGTTCAACCAACGGTGCCTTATTAATTCAAGTTCATGTAGAGTATTGCTCAATTCAATAAGTTCATTAAATAACCAAATTGCTTGAGTCCAGCTCAATAAAAGATTGGTTCGAATTCACTCTTAAGATAAACAAATTAAACTGAAAATTTTATTTTAAACATGTTAATTTATCGAGCCAACTCTAGATAATCCACTATTCATCTCAACTTGGCTTGACTCGTTTAAAGTCCTAACTTTAGTTGAAAATAAGATTTTTTAAAATAGAAAATAAGATTTATATTCACCTACTTATGAACTTGCTTGTTTCTAAGTTCTAACTCAATCCATCAAATTCATAACTGATGAGTTGCTAACTAGGGTCACTTTGGTTAATACATTTTACGTAGTGATTAACCTCAGTTAATTTGCATTGTGATTAGTCTCTAACTTAAGTACTTAACTGAGGGTAGGCTTGGATACATATTTTTGTTTTAATATTTCTGAAATCAGAAAATACAGTTTAGGTTTGGATGGAGATGGATTCATCTCTTTCACTTGTATGGGAAAACAAACAAGACCCATTATCATCAACTGAAGTTAGGCAGTCATCTCCCTTTGTGTTATAAAGCATTTGCTTTTGCTTTTGCTTTTAACATCGAGGCCTCGGTTGTTGTGATTATTTAAGTTCGAGACCTTTCTACTCAGCTCCAACTTTTGGTTTCAAAATCTGAAATGAAAATTTATCTATAAGGAATATTTGGGATTGTGAGATGTGTAAAACAAAATGCTTAGGAATCGTTTAAGGGGTTATGCTGCTGCTGCTACTACTCTTTCTCTCTCTCTCTCTCTCTCTCTCTCTCTCATATTTTGATTAGGCAATTGGAATTTTTGATGAAGTTAGGACTTTCTCTATATTATACATTTAAATAAATTTATTGAGAGTACAATTCGGTTCAGTTTGTAATTGATGTCTTAAACCTGAATCAGAAATGTTCATCATATAAAGTTAGCTTTTTTTGGTTAAATACTTAATAAAGCTTTATTGACATCGTACTAGAGACATAAGTTCAAACCCATTTACATGTTGACAGACTAACATTTAATCATTACTCAGCAAGCCAAACAAAAATAAATAAACAAACAAGGAAAAAAAAGTGAAGCACTTAATTACAATTACAATTACAATTACATTAATACATAGTAGAAAAGAGAACATACCACATCAAAATCTTTAAGACCAAGACATGTAACATCTTCCTCCAAGCAAAAACCCTACAATTAACAAACTTTAACAACAAAAGCAAAGTAGCAAGTCTTGTATGCCTAAAAAGAACAAGCCCAATATTTCCAAAGTACAATTATTAATCACATCATCACAACTTTACCCCTTTCGATTATTATCATTTACTTAATAAGGGAAACCAACGTTCATGAAAGTAAGACTGGTAAGATATCATGAACATAAGAAACACAAGAAGAGCTCCAACTCCCCATGGTGACCCTCCAGCTCTGTGCAGTGAATCTCTCTCTGGCAACGGAATCATGAACGGAACTCGCTGCCGTTCCTCACTCGATAACCAGTGCACCACCAGCAGTAACACTACCGGTGAAACCATGAGAATTAGCTTGAGTTGATACATAAAATCTTCGAACACAGACTCGTAGTTTATGTACCATGAGAAACCCAAGAAGAGAAAGAGTATGGTAACAAAGAAGCACAGGTGTAGAGGAGGGAGAGAGAGATAGTCAGAGTAAGAAGAGTTGTAGTATCTAGCCATGGCTACAGAGAGAGAGAGAGAGAGAGAGAGAGAGAGAGAGAGAGAGAGAGCGCTTGAATGAAGTGGAGTTTTGAGTGAGAAACTGTTTGAAGTCTTCTTTTTGGTAGAATGAACTAGTGGGTTTATTTCTGTGGTGGAAGTTTGTGCAGTGGACATGGTTTATATAGGGAAACTTAGGGGTAGAGTTTGATTTACTTTTGTATTTTATTCTTTTGACTTCTTTACTTATGAAGCGCGTGAGAGCACAGTACTCTAATACTCCTTAAAGGGTTTCTTATGCATGAAGATTCAAGACTTTACCTTGCAAATGTAATGCTGATTAGAAAAGGTGTTGCAATGCAAAATAACAAGTACGGTGATAAAGATTAGAAGTTTGCCTTTGGTAAGGCAAGCACGCGCTTTCATGTGTCGATAACATAATAACATAATAGAAAAAATTAATGGTTTGTTAGTCTAATGGTACATGTTTCTATTTTTCAAGAAGATAGTGAGCTTAAACATATTATTGAAATCTCATAGACGAGTTATGTGTGCCCAATTATGTTGGAAGTTGAAATCTCAAAGCTCTTTGGTTAAGACTTTCTTTTCTATTATTGATTTATAACACCGCGCCAGTTCAATGATATGCTTTTATGTTAGTTTAGTTACGTGGTACCAAGAGGATATATATAGTGAAATTCTCCAAAAGTTACCTCATTTGGAAGAAGAATAGAATGTCAAACAACGTTACATCAAGGACACATCATTAAGAGGAGTAATATTTATCCTCACTTTAAAGAATTTTATCAGTCCCAACTCCCAATTCACTTAGTGTAGGATCCGTACTTTAAATTTCAAACGATAGAATAAATAGCATAGTTTAGATTCTACACCTATATTTAAGAGCTGTGGCAAAATTTATTCGAGTTAACACTGGGTTGTGTGGTTTGTGGAACCACCGGATTGATTGAATACTATCTATTTAGCTGATTTTAATTGTAATTTCTTTTCTCTCTAATAATATTTTATCTTTCAACAAAAAATAAAAAATCCTCAAATCAAAGCTTTTTAGATTGTCAATGCAATGCCC
>JAESVK010001014.1:669885-699977 GCA_017140935.1 Hamamelis virginiana
TTCTTTTAATAAAAAAATATGAATATATGTCCCTAGACTAACAAGAAAGTGAGTAGATTTAGCTGGTATCTTTTACCATTTTCATAATAGAATTTGGGAACTGATATTCGCACTCCAAAGGCAGCCAATTGCGCTCGCACTCACATAGTATAGGGGGCAAAATTGGAACAAAAAATCCACCATACTTTTAAAGCGCATTTTCGTGGGGTCGGTTATAGATTTTATTTTTTAAAATTGACCGTTGGATAAATTATTTCTCTTATGAATGTCATGGCTGCCAAAAATTACTATGATCCAACGGTCGGTTTTGAAAAAATTGACTGCAAAGTTGTGACATTTATGAGAACAAAAAAAGAATAGTTTTTCCACTGCGATATTTTTCAAAAATCAATTGTTGGATTATTGTGATTTTTGGCAGACATGATGTTCATAAGAGGGGTATCGAATCAAATGGTCAATTTTTAAAAATATGATATGCAACTGGGCCCGTGAAATCCGTGCTTCTTTTGTTATTCGAAATGTTACAATTTTGCAGTCAATTTTTTTTTTATATCAAAAATTGACTGTTAGATGACAATATTTTTTGACAGCCATTACATTAATAAGAAGAAAATTTTATCGAACAGTTGATTTTTCAAAATATGATATGCAACTGACTTCATGAAAAACACTTCAAAAAAATATGGTAAAATTTTTTGTTATAGGGACAAAATTGAAAGTTTGCCTTTTTACTATGTGAGTGGGAGCCAGATTGGCTGCCTTTGGAACACCAATTTCAATTCCCTATATTATCATTGAATATGACATAAATTATGACCCTGATTATGATCAGAATAAATCTATTTACCTCTTTTGAAAAAAGTTAAATAAATATGAAGATTATTAACATGTATTTGCTTTGTTTAGGGTGTTCGTTTTTACAAGTTTGGCAGAGGAATGATAGTCTTAGAGTTCGTTCACATTAGCTTTTGTTAAAATTATTTTTGACAACTATTTTCTTCACATATTTCTTTGAAATTATATTCAAATCATGTATTTATATATCAAAACTTTCATACTAAAATTTTCATCCTATCATCCCTCAAGTTTGTTTAAAAGTGATTATCATCCTTCCTCTTACATCAAGTGAAATTTTAAGCTCCAAAAGTAATTCTAGAAAAAGGTAATCCAAACAGGTTATAGCCGAAAGCAGCTGCACTCATAGCCGAAAGCAGCCACCTGGTAAAATATCCAACTCACCCGTTAAAATCCTTCTTCGATTGGATCCACCATACACCACTTTTGAAAAAAAATGATGCAGCAATTGACTAATGTTTGATGATTCACAGCTAATTTGTTTGTTTTGTATTTAGATAGACGAGGCACCATCTGTCTAGTCTTCTTGTCCAATATTAAAAGTAGGGGGTGAAAAATGTTACATTTGATATGATATGATGCTCATTTCGAAATAATTAAGGGCCCAAGAGGATATATCCCTGCCCTACATTATCATTACCTTATATGATTGATGAACCCATGAAATTACTTTTTCATTAAATTATTATTTAGTTATATATATATATACATGTACCCAAAATTTCTCATTAGGTAATAAAATATCATAATTTTGATGGCCGACCTGCCCGTTTGGAAGTAACCCCACAGGATCCTATGAGAGTTTTAAAAACCACCACAAGATGATTATGACCATAAGCTTATGGTGTCTGCTCCACTTTTTCTTCAGCTTATATGATCGATGAATCCATGAAATCATCTTTAATTAAATTATATATATATGCGTGTGTGTGTTCATGTCTAAAAAATCTATAGCACGCGGTAGGGGATGCGCGAGTGTGCCAGGACTTCCTAAAGTCCAATCGAGGTTGCTAGAATACGACTCTCAGCACCTCTTGGCCAAAATCAAGGTTTGAAGGCCTTGATGCCAAGTCAGTAACTATGTGATCGAGATTAGGCGATCGCTTAAGGTGAGGGTAGGCCTTAAATGGGTTCTCGGATGGAATGTCTGAAGACCTTGCTGACTAGTTGGAAATAATAGAAATTGACAATTGAAAAAGAAATTGGCTTCATGCTTGAACATAAATTGAAATTACATTGAAAATAAAGCTTATTGTGCTTGAATTGAAGGTAGACGGGCTTGAATTGAAATTAGACATTGCTTGAAAATGAAATTGCTTGACTTGAATTGAAATATTGCTGCTGGAATTGAAATGCGCAGGAATGTAAACTCTTATAACCGAAATAGAAATGGATGCTTGACTTGAAATTGAAATAAATAAAATGCTTGAATGATTATAGAAAAACTGGAAATTGGGAATCGAAAATAACATTAACGAAAAAGAAACTGAAAGTTTATGAAACTAATTTGGCAACATTGCGCTTTGCTGGGGGATGTCGTCGTGTCCTTCTTTTGCTGCATTCCTTCCATTTTTATTGACCTTCCATGGGTAACCTTGCTCCACCTTCCCACTTCATAATCATGGCTAGTGTGCTGCTAACTTGCTGCTCCCATATTCCTAAATTTCAGCCATAGCTTCCTGCATAGCCACGTTCTCTTGATGGTTGTTGTTGTTCTTCCTTTATTTTAGCTCATAAGTCAACTACTGCCATACGCCTTCAATTTAGCTTCCTAATTGTTATCAATCTTCATTTATTTAGGTTATGGCATTTAACAATTTGCCACATGTCCATATCTTGGCTTTCCTCCACTTAAAAAATTCTTTCCCATGTTGGTTTCATTCTAGATGCTGCCACGTGTAGTTTTTTTATTTAATCACCTGATGATATGCAATCTTCTATTTGAATTCATCTTCTTTTGCCACGTGTCCTTTTTAGCTATCAGGCTTAGCTAAAACTCTACTTCTTCAGTCTTATTAATCACCAATTTAATTAGCCACGTGTCATCTCTTCATTGGATGGCTAATTGCCACATCATCAAAATACCATAGGTAATTAATTAGCCATAGTAATTTTACTAGAAATTATGTGGTTACCACCTATTAGCACCCAATTAATCACTAATTACCCACATATTTTTTCCCATAAATAGCCATGTAGACAAATTACAAAAATAACGATTTTTGGTGTGAACAATATATATATATATATATAGAGAGAGAGAGAGAGAGACACACACACACATATGGGAATAATCCTCAAATAAACTATGAGTATAATAGTTGGTCTTAGTACTTATGTCTCAAGAAGTGGAAGGTCTTAAATTTTATTATTCATCATGAAATTAAATCAACCACACATTGAGTGTCTTTTTTTATTTATTTAACTGTTAATCGATAAAGTATATATATAATGATACAAATTGAGGATTAGTCGAGTCAGAAAGTTCAGAGGGTAGAAAAATTTTACTCCAATTATATCATGATTTTGATTGCCCACTGATCCAACATGATTAAGCCCATAAGCATAAAGTACCTGGTCCATTTAATCATAAGATTATATAATTGATGGACCCAAATGGGGTCCTCGAATTGGCTAGAAGGTACCTACCAATATTTTAATGGCCCACTGAAAGATATGGTTTCCTCTTGTGGTCTAGTGCTTAAAATTTTCAATAAATCCAAACAACCTTGAACATATGAGGTCTACATTTAATATGGAAATCACTTAATGGACATGAAGCCCATATGATTTTTAGGACAACCCATAACATCCTGTCTTGGCCCAATTAATAATTGGACAGATGGATCCACTAATGGGCTAATGGCCATGGTTTAGGGCCGGCTGCTACTTTCAAGAATGAGTTTGTACAATAACAATGGGCCCCAAATGAGGTCCACTTTTTTTTTTTTTAACAAGGTCTTAAGAGTATCAAAAATGCAACACATAGACATTGTACTCAACAATGGCATCTCCTGTCTTGGCATTGAACTTGTGAGTTCGGGCCTGAACATAACCCCTAGCAAACCGGAAAAGCCCACTGCCGCCGATCACCAGCATCTCCCTAACCTTCGTGAAGACTGCATTCCTCCCGAGCACCGTAATTGTGCTTCCCTTATATTTTCCTTCAATAAATGCAAAGTTCATAGCCATCAACAATCCAATCTCTTTTTGTGCTGCCGATGCATAAAATCCTTGGGCCTTACCGATCATTTTGGAACTCAATTTGGGCCCTTCTGTTAATGGGTTATCGATCATATTCATCAAACCAAAAGCCGTTAACGACGTGTTGGAGGGTGGTCGCACAACTGCCACTGAGGTAGGTTTTGGGCCGGAAACGATGTCGTGCCAATAGAAGCGAAAGTAGCTTAGCTTTTCTTTCTTGAGCCCAAATAGCTTCGGTTCGATGGTTCTTGCATTGCCATGATTTTCTCCCACGACGAAGGAAGATAGGAGGGTGAAAATAATGAAATGGGAAGGTGAGATGGGAATAACACTGGCCATGGGAGCCTTCATTAATGCCACCACTGGAGGATTAAAGTTGGGCTTGGTTGTATCTCTCTCTCTCTCTCTCTCTCTCTCTATATATATATATATATATATATATATAGGTAAATTGTGTATATCTTTTATAATTAGGTTTTTTAAACTGTCCTTTGTATTGAGCAATCTCAATATGCCACGTTATAAGATGAAGGGTGTTTTAGTAAAGTCGAAAGGTTGGTAGGAAGCATGAGGTGTTTAGGACAATTTAAGATTATAAGCAGTTTGAATATTGCTGTCATGATGATGACAGAGGACTCCCTCTTGGGTTTGTTGGCCTACCTAATATTGAAGTTCTCGAAGCATGAAAGTGGATCATATAGTGTCTAATAGGCGTTGAATGGACGTAAAGCATATGTTCAATTGGACAATCATTTGGTTCTAAAAAATACATATATCTAAGGGTTATGATCCCCTTATTATTCTTTTTACTATTATTTATATAATCTACTTCAATGTGAGTCAAATATTTTGTGAAACCGACTGTTAGATTATGTTCTTTTCTTATATATATTATATATATCAAAAATTACAGTAATTTAACGATTGAATCCTGCAAAATAACTTTGAAACAATAGTATAAATAGAATCATCATACTTTTTTATAGTAAATTTTTTTAAAATCTGTCCGTTGAATTAATGTCATTAAATCTCAAGAGTATATCATCATGCCATGAGTTATGAGGGTTTTTTTTTTTTTTAAATAAAAAAAAATATTTACGAATGTCGATCCTGCTTTATATATATACAATAATTCTATCTCCCAACACTTTAATCCAAAATTAAAAACTACCATGATGCGTCGTGGTTTGAGTGGTGTGTGATAAAAAAAAAAAAAACAGATTGAGAGAGAGACCTCACCATTCAAAGCAAACCATTCAAAGCAGAACAAATCAGGATGATTTTTAATTTCGTTTTAAAGTGTCTGGTGCTATAGTATTTTTCATATATATATATATATATATATATATAGAGCTTCTCTTATCAGCATTTGCTCACTTTAACTAATGTGAGCAAATAACAGGAACCCTTGGATTCCCATTCACTTAATGGAAGATTATCTCAAGATGGGAATCTAAGGATTTCTGTTATTTGCTCACTTTAGAGAATTTTTCTATATATATATATTTTGACGGACTAACGTTTAATAATTACTCAGCAAACCAAAGAAATAAATAAACAAACAAAGGAAATAAATAAAGCACTTATTTACAATTTACAATTACATTAATACATAGTAGAAAAGAGAACATACCACATATATCAAAATCCTTAAGAGCAAGACGTACACGTAACATCTTCCTCCAAGCAAAAACCCTATAATTAACAAACTTTAACAACAAAAGCAAACTACGTAGCAAGTCTTGTATGCCTAAAAAGAACAAGCCCATTATTTTTATGTAGAACTATTACATCTTCATCTCATCCCTTCAGATATTATTATTTACTCAATAAGGGAAACCAACGTTCATGAAAAGAAGACTGGTATGGTATTATGAACGTAAGAAACACAAGAAGAGCTCCAATTCCCCATGGAACCCATCCAGCTCTATTCAGTGAATCTCCCCCCGGCAATGAAATCGTGGACGGAACTTGCTGCCGTCCCCTGCTCCATAACCACTGCAACACCAGCAGTATCACTACTAGAGAAGTCATGAGAATTAGCTTGAGTCGATCCATCAAATCTTCGAACACAGGCTCGTATCTTATGTAACATGAGAAACCCAAGAAGAGGAAGAGTATGATACCAAAGAAGCATAGGTGTAGAGGAGGAACAGAGAGATAGTTAGAGTAAGAAGAGTTGTACCTAGCCATGGAGAGAGATTGAATGAAATGGATCGAGTTTTAAGTGTGAGAAACTGTTTGATGTCTTCTTTTTGTAGAATGAACGCACAAGTTGGTTTATTTCTGCGGAGGAAGTTTGTGCACGCGGACAAGGTTTATAAAGGGGAACTTGTGGTGGAGTTTAATTAGCCTTTTTTTTTTTTTTTTTTCTTTCGACTTCTTTATTTATGAAGCGCGTGATATCACTCTCTACTATTCAAGGTTGCAATGCAAAAAGAGAAGTACGGAGATAAAGACAATTAGTATGGCTTTGGTCGGGCAAGTACGCGCGTGATCTCTCTCTCTCTCTGTATAGGTAAATTGTGTATATCTTGTATAATTAGGTTTATAAAATTGTCCTTCGTATTGAGCAATTTCAATATGCCACGTTATAAGATGAAGGGTCTTTTGGTAAAGTCGAAAGGTGAGTAAAGAAGCATGAGGTGTTCGTTTAGGACAATTTAACAATTATAAGCAGTTTGAAGATTGCTGTCATGATGACAGAGGTCTCCTCTTGGGTTTGTTGGGCCCACCATTTATTCGCAATAGCGAAGTCCTCGGAGTATGAAAGTGGACCATATAATGTCTAATAGGCCTTGAATGGACGAAAAGCATATGTTCAACCGGTAAATCATTTGGTTCTAAAAAATACATAAATCTCTCCTTTTTATCATTTTTTTTTACTATTATTTTTATAATCTGTTTTTAAAATATAAATATTTTAAAAAATTTACCATTGGATTATGTGCTTTTCTTATTTTATAATATTATGTATATTATGTATGCAAAAAATCACAGTAATCCAACTGTTTGATTTTGCAAAATAATTATGAAAAAATAGTATAAATAGAATCATCACAGCGTTTTATAGTGAAAATTTTTAAAAGCTGACAGTTGGATCAATGCCATTAATTAAATCTCGAGTATATCATCATGCCATGAGTTATAAGGTTTTTCTTTTTTATATATATATATATATATATATATATATTGATCCTGCTTTATAAAAAATTGAAAAAACTGTCATATGAGATAGGATGTAGGATCATATGATGATCTTAATTGAATTTAAAAAAAAAAATGCAAAAAGTATGGGAAAAAAGCTCCAACCTTTTCAATGATCTCTAGTGTATGATTAATGAACATTAAGCCCATATAGTTATTAAGAGAAACCCTAACATCCTGTCTGGAGATGGGAAAAACATGAAAGGCTGTTAAACATTAGAAAGAAATTAACCTAATACAACATCAGAGCATATTGTTTAAAGAAGTCAGTTTTACTTGCATGTATTGTTTCCTTCTTGTTTAATTGTTCATACGTTCTTATCTCTTGCTAAAAAGAATATTGTCCACCTAAAAAGGATTAAACTTGAAGTTTCTATGATTTTGATAAATTTTTTTAGCTCTTCATGTGTTTAATTGTAAATAAGTAAAAGAAATCACTTTAAAAATTCAGTGATATTGGTATATAACCCGTTTCAATAAGCTTACGATTAATGTCATTGATATTTCCATCAAATCAACCATATCAATAGCATAAAAGGCAAGAAGCATCAGTTGCACATGATATTAAAAATTATATATATATATATATATATATATATAGTCCTGATATTATTAGGTATACCTTATTTTAAGTAAAATTAACTAAGAACACAAGCCCTTGAATTCTCATTCACTTAACGCATCACTCATCTCAAGATTCAAATTCAATGACTTAAGGGTATTAGATGATTTTAATTAAAATGAGGTATCCTTATTTTATATATATATATATATATATATATATATATATATATAGACCGACTAACATTAAATAATTACTCAGCAAATTAACCAAAGAAATAAATAAATAAACAAGGAAAAAAATTAAGCACTTATTTACATTAATTATAATTACATTAATACATAGTAGAAAAGAGAACATATATAGCACATATATCAAAATCTTTAAGAGCAAGCCACGTAACATCTTCCTCTAAGCAAAAACCCTACAATTAACAAACTTCAACAACAAAAGCAAAGTAGCAAGTCTCGTATGCCTAAAAAGAACAAGCCCATTATTTTTATGTAGAATTATTACATCATCATCTCATCCCTTCCAAGTTTCATTATTTACTTTTACTCGATAAGGGATGCCAACGTTCAGAATCAGAAGACTGGTATGATATCATGAACAAAAGAAACACAAGAAGAGCTCCAATTCCCCATGGAGTCCCTTCAGCTCTATGCAGTGAATCTCTCTCCGGCAATGAATTCGTATACTGAACTTGCTGCCGGTCCTTGCTCCATAACCAGTGCATCATCAGCAGTGACACTACTAGAGAAGTAATGAGAAATAGCTTAAGTTGATCCATCATATCTCCGAACACGTCCTTGTATCTCATGTAACATGAGAAACCCAAGACGAAGGAGAGTACGAAAACAAAGAAGAATAGTTGTAGAGGAGGAACAGAGAAATAGTTAGAGTTGTACCTAGGCATGGAGAGAGAGAGAGATTGAATGAAATGGATCGAGTTTTAACTGTGAGAAAGTGTTTGATGTCTTCAATTCTTTTTGTAGAATGAACGTACAACGTACAAGTAGGGTTATTTGGTGGAGGAAGTTTGCGCAGCAGACAAGGTTTATATAGGGAAACTTAGTGGTGGAGTTTGATTAGCTTTTTTTTTTTTTTTGTCATTTTCTTTTGACTTCTTTACTTATGAAGCGCGTGAGAGCACTCTGTACTATTTAAGGGTTTTCTTTATTTTTATGCATGAAGATTCAAGACTATACCTTGCTAATGTAATCCTGATTAGAAAAGGTGTTTCGATGCAAAGAGAGAAGTACGGTGACAAAGACTATAAGTATGGCTTTGTTAGGGCAAGTATGTGCTTTGACGGGTCAGCACCCCTTTAGAATGGATGGAATCAATGATATAATAGAAAAAATAATGATTTGTTGGTCAGTCTAATGGTTTGTATTTCTATTTTTAAAAAAAATATACCTACAGTGTGTGCTGGATATGAACTTTATACATTTGGAGTTGGAAGTGGACGCCATTGTTTGCTGGGTCAATGTGAGATGCGACATGATCTTGAGTTGCTTTGCGGTGATTGTAAGAAGCTTATAGAGCGATTCACTAAGGTAAGGATTTCGCATATATCGTGGATGGAAAATAAGGTAGCAGATAAGGTCTCAAAATTCGCCCTTTCTCTTTTGTATTTTTTCTCTTGGAGAGAAAATCCACCAGATTGGCTTCAGCCTTTGCTTGATGCTGATTTGTTTGCCGTTATATTTATTGAATAAATGTATTGTTTGGTTGAAAAAAAATAAAAATAAAAACCATAAATTTTAGTATTGGGGGCTCAAGGTTTGAGTGTCATTTTTTTTTTCTTATCAAGTATAAAGACAATTAAGAGTGCCGAATTATATAGGTTGAAATCTCAAAACTCTGTAGTGAAGACTTTTTTTTTTTTTCTTCCTAATATTATTGATTTCTGATGCCGTTTCCTTTCAATGATGTGCGTTTTGTTATATAATTATAGACTCATAATTTAATGTTGGTTTAGTTATGTGTTACCACGAGGATAGTGAAGTCCTCCAAAAGTTACCTCATTTGGAAGAAGAACAGAGTATTGAGCAATGTTACATAAGGAACGACACATCATTAATATTATTTGTCCTCACTTTAAAGAATTTCAGCTGTCCTAATTCGGGGGTCTATACTTTGAATTTCAAAAGTTTGAATAAATAGCATAGTGTAGATTCGATACCTATATTTATGAGATGAGGTAATTAAAAATATTTCAAAAAATAACAACATTTTAATATTTAGATCTGGAGCGTGGGCGCCACGCGCCTGGTGAGGGAGTGTAACTAGCAATTTGGTTACTCTGTTAGTTTACAAAGAAAGAAATAAAAGTGAGGGGGAGATATTTTGTGTAGCTTAACTTGCATAAGGGGATTCTTCTTTATTCACGATCCATCAGGATACTTCCAACGTCGGTGAGAATTTTTCATGGATGAGAGTCGTTGATGGATAGCAATCAACGAATGCAGAAGCGCCACGTACGAATATGATGATAAAAAAGGTTGGTGTCAGTGAATTCAGAGGGGAGAGTATTGGGACAGTGTATCTAGAGATGGTGGTCCATCTCATCTCATCTCATCTCATCTCTGTAACTAATGTTCCTATTTCTAAACACCTGTACACCGTCCGTACCTTTTGTTTTTATATGTACAAATGCACAGATGGGAGCCGTTGGTTGTACTAAATGATCGAAACTTATTCATTAAAAAGATTCTATCGATGTGCTTCTATACCTTCAAATTTAGAACTTTTTTAAAATATGAATACATGTCGCTAAACTAATAGGAAAGTGTTCTCGGCAAAATTAACCATCCAATAAGGAGATGACACGTACTTTAAATAAATTGATAATTTAGTGAGATAAAGCTAAAGAAATAGTTTTTTAATTAAATGCAATAACTAAAGACACACGGCAGGAGAGAGTGAAGATGCAAAAAAATTAGGACACATGGCATGAATTAGTTGCCATAAAAATGAATTCAATCAAGAAAAATTTATTAGGAGCATAAAATAAGGGTGTGGCAGCATCATATTGCTAGATCAAAGAGAATGCAGCGACCTATAGGAGTCATAATCAGTATTATCAGCAAGCATGATCGTGAAATGGAAATAATGGAGAAAATGCAAAGGGCCATGATCACGAAGTGGGAAGATGGAGCATAGCAATTATTATTAGCAAGTATGGTCGTGAAATGGGGATAATTGAGCAAATGTAAAAGGCCATGATCACGAAGTTAGAAGGTGGGGCATGACAGTTATTCGAAGGAAGATTTATAAAAGGGGACGGATACAGAAAGTTCAAAACACTATATGTTAATCCAACAAAGTGCAATGCTCGAGTCAATCGATCTCTAATTTTAATTTTTTTATTGTCAGTACCATTCTCAGTTTCTATTTTATTTCAATTTCCAAACATTCAGATTATTTCAATTCAAGCATTTAAGTTCAATTTTAATTGTAAGCAATTTACATTCTCTGTCGATTTCAATTAATTCAAGCAAACATTCAAGCAATAGCGTCTTTCAATTCAAGCATTTCGATATTTACTTCAAGTATAGTGAGTTTTATTTTCAATGCAATTTCCATTTATGCTCAAGCATGAATATCCTTTCAAGTATTGTTTGCACTCTTTGTTCAATTATTGTCAATTTCAATTAATCAAGTTAGGTCTTAGACATTTTAATAAGAGCCCATATAAGACTTACCCTCATCTTAACCAATTATTTGACCTCGATTTCACAGTAATTGACTTGATATTTTAATCTATCAACCTTAATATCGGATATGAGGCGCTTCTAATTATATTTATTTGGACTTTAGATAGCCTAATTGGTGAAGGAATAATAGTTTGCTGTTAAGTACGAATATACAAATTTGTAAATTTTTGGGAACAGTCATTTCGTGTTTTTGGAAACAAGTTGGGGTAATAGATATTTATCGAAAACTAGTTGGGGTGATAGATATTTGATAGATATTTATAAATTAGGGTGATAGATATTTATAATGCCGACTAGCCAAGAGCAGCCACTTTGTACGATATCTAACTCACGCGTTAAAATCCTTCTTCGATTGGACCCACCACTTTTGAAACAAAATGATGCAGCTTTAATTGACAAATGTTTGATGATTCACTGCAACATTTGTACTGTATATATCGGATGAGGCACAATCTGTCAAGTCTATCTTCTATCTAGCTAGTACTGTACCAAAAGTAGGGTGTGAAAAATGTTACATTGAGTATGATGTGTTAAGATCCACCACAAGATCATCGAGACCATAAGTGTAAACCCATTTTGATGGCCGACCTGCCCGTTTGGAAGTGACCCCACAGGATCCTAATTGAGCTTTAAGAACCACTCTTTTATTATCACCTTATATGATTCACGAAACCATGAAATGATCTTCTTATTAAATTATTTAATTTAATTATATGTATATATAGTAAAATAATTAAGTCAGTGATATTTTATTTTATTAAAGTCAGCTAATGTTTCATCGCCGTTGAATTTCATCCCATGGTCGTGATTTGACCGTCATGGAATATTACCTGATTCTAATAAGGGTATCCCTTACTTGATCATTACTCTGTATATATATATATATATATATATATATATTAAGGACATGGGCGGAGCTAGGATTTTATCAATGTACGGGCAATTTTTTTAATTTTTTTTGCCAAACGACAACAACATATCTCTACCTTAGTAAATGAATATCGATGTATTTTTCATATACTCAAATATGAAATCTCTTTTTCCTAAAATGAGAAATACATACCATTATACTATTTCCAATGCATTCATATGATTTGATATATCAATGCCAAAATTTGGCACCTTAAATGGTACCAAATGGATCGATGCCAAATTTTGTCACAAATGCGCTCTAACGCATTAATAATGGTATATTTTAGTATTTCTCATTTTTAAAAGGGAAAATATGATATGGTACAAATGACAATTGTCATTTGAGTTGCCAAATTTGGCAACCCTACATGTCTATTGCCAAAATTTGGAACCTTAAATGATACACATTTGGAACAATTTATTTGGGTGCCAATGGCAAATTTTGACAATGGTAGTTCAAATTAATGGTATATCATTAAAGATGCTCTTAGACTAACGTGTCATTTGCTATGCAGGGGCACTTACATGCTCGTTAATAATATCAAATTTAATCTTATAAAATCTATAATTACAAGTGTCTAACCATATTTTTACCCTAAAAAATATAATTAGAAGAGAGAGATTCAAAGACCTCATCACGTATGACCTAGACACCAATTAAACTTAAATTTCTCAGCTTTAAAAAAAATATATTAAAACTTTAAAACTAAAACTAAAGTTTTAAAGGTTTTTCACAAATAACATAATGGGGGCAATTTTAAAAATATTTAAAATTTCTAAATTTTTTGAATTAACCTCAAAATGATTTAAATTTTGGGTTGGGGCAGGTGCCCCCACTGCCCCCCACTCTAAATCCGCCCCTGATTAAGGATATGTTCTTAAATTAATTTAAGGAGCACTCACCATTGTGATAGATATTTTGAAAAACTGACGGTTTGATTAGATAATTTTCTTATACTAAATTAAAACGCATAAATGGGGAAATTTGGTTGATGTAAAATGGCAATTGAACCTATATGACATTCGGCAAGAGAGTAGGGGCCCAAAAAGGGCAGAAGCCCAAATGTGAGATGGATTGGATTTCTAGAGGGCTGAACCGAAGCCTGTTTCAAATGGGTTTATTCAGAATTTAAGGAATTATAGGCCCTAAGCCCCAACCTTTGTGTTCATAGCGTGGCAATCTTAAAAGAGAGCAACTCTTTTAAAGAGTGGTTTACATATTTATGCATCCACAGTAAATTTTAAATTTTTTCAAGTGTCTCATGTCACCTTCAAGTTAAGTGAGGGGTTTGAGCTACTTTTAATATATTCCTTTGTTTACAATTGGAATGTCTCTTTCACAAGTTTAGTATAATAATAAAAGCTTTTTTATTGTCAAGGATGAATGTATAAACCCTTAAATTTTGAGAGCAATTTTTTCATATAATTTAAAATTAAGCATAAATATTTTTTTCCCCCTCTTTTTAGAGGGTTGCAGCATGAAATTTTCTCAAGAGTTCGCCCGTTCTAATACTAGTCTCGTTCAGGCACGTTTAACTGTGGAATTCTAATGAGATCCGTTGCATTTAGGGTTCTTTAATTGGCTAGATGGTATCTATCACGATTTTAATGTCCAATTGAAAAATGTGGTTTCCTCTTGTGATCTAGTTATTAAAATTTTCAACAATCCAAACAACCTTGAACATTTTAGGTCTACTTTTAATATGGAAATCACTTAATGGACATTTCCCATATGATTTTAAGATTTAAGACAATCCAAGGCTGCTACTTTCTTGAGTAAGTTTGCACAATAATAATAATGGGCCCAAATGAGGTTCATATTTAATTATAATATCATTTGAATATACATGAAGGCCATATAATTAGCAAGCCCAAAACATTAGACTCGGAACAAGTCGAATCGGAAGGCAAAACATTAGATTGCAATATGGTTTCCTCTCACTAAAAAGTGAGAGGGGTAATAGCAAATGGATCAATTTTCATCCATCAAGAATTGAACCTAGAAACTCATCCCCATAATGGGAGGAATATGAACAACTGAGCCTAAGCTCATGTTTGTGATAAATGCGGATGCTATATTATGTATGAGAGTCAGTAAAATTTTATATGCATTGAAAATAGCTAGGTTACCAATTGGTGCTTAGCCCAGTTGGTGAGGGGGTTGAGTTATGAGTACTTGGTCTCGGGTTTGAGACTTCGTGCTAGCATGTAGTACATCAGTAGTTATCTTTGGTTGGCATAGGTTTACATTGGTGCAATCATTATTATGAGATGGGTGAAGCGATTCGATTTTAACTTAGAGATAAGTTCAATAAAAGATTTGTTTTAGATATTTTGTAAATTAAACGAATCAAGAACCTTATTTTTGTGATCATCAATTTATTGGAATCGAGATTAATAGAGTATTATTCAACTTGATAAATTCATTAATATATACTTTTAATAATCAAAATACACAAACTTGACTTTGAATTAACTTGTTTACAAGCACATGCATGCTTTGTTAGGGAGTCCCAAAACTTTGGAACAGGCTCAAGTCAAATTGGGCAGCTCCTATCTACTGATAAACATGGCATAGGATTTGGCAATTAGGTTGAGAATTATTCAAATCAGATTATCCAACTATATACTCAGAAAAAAAAAACCAACAGGAAATCAGAATGGGTTGGACACTTGGACAACAAATGTGCATGCCCAACACCAGCCATGAACCCAATCAGATTTATTACTTGAACAGTAACGCTATATATCCCAAAAGATTGTCTCCAAAATGCATTCCAAATGAATCATGACCCTTCATTTATTATGGAAAGATAAATTTTTTAAAAGTAAAAGAAGAGTTGGATGATCTGCCAAATCATTTGAAATACACTTTTGGAATAAGTTATTTTTACAGCGCACTTGTTCATAGATCATGTGGTATAAAAAAGGACTTGAATTGTACATCATTTAGATTTAGTGTCGCACAAGTATGATGACATCGACAGAGGATCGATATGCAATATATTTATATTCATTCAAGCAAAGTGTTTATTACAATTAGTTTAATTTAAAACAAATCAACGACATACACTTTGCTTCAAAGTGAAAATAAAAAGGTGGCCAACATGATCAAAGCTATCATGTGCAAAGAAAGAAAAAGCTAATAAGGTCAAAGGTATCAATAATGCAACACATAGACATTGTACTCTACAATGGCATCTCTTGTTTTGACATTGAAATTGTAAGTCCGGGCTTGAACATAACCCCTAGCAAACCGGAAAAGCCCACTCCCGCCGATCACCGGCATCTCCCTAACATTTGTAAATACCACATTCCTCCCGAGAACAGTAATCGTGCTTCCATTATATTTTCCTTCGATAAATGCAAAGTTCATAGCCATCAACAATCCAATCTCTTCTTGTGATGCCAATGCATAAAATCCTTGGGCCTTACCGATCATTTTTGAACTCAAGTTGGGCCCTTCGGTTAATGGGTTATCGATCATATTCATCAAACCAAAGTCCGTTGTCGACGTGTTGGAGGGTGGTTGCACAACTGTCAGTGAGGTAGGTTTTGGGCCGGAAACGATGTCATGCCAATAGAAGCAGAAGTGGCTTAGCTTTTCTTTGTCGAGCCCAAGTAGCTTTCGATCGATGGTTCTTGCGTCGCCATGATTTTCTCCGGTGACAAAGGAAGAGAGGAGGGTGAAAATAATGAAAAGGGAAGGTGAGATGGGAATAAGACTGGCCATAGGAGCCTTCAATGCCACCACTAGAGGATTAAAATTGGGCTTGGTTTGATCTATATATATATAGGTAAATTGTATGTCTTCTAGAATTAGGTTTTTTCTACTGTCCTTTGTAATGGCCAATCCCAATATGCCACGTTATAAGATGAAGGGCCTTTTGGTAAACTTGAAAGGTTGGTAAAGAAGATTGAAGTGTTGAGGACAATTTAAGATCAGAAGCAGCTTGAATATTAGGGCCTGTTTGGCAATTCTAGAATATGGTCCAGCTTGGTTTAGAACCAATTTATCTGTTTAGTTTTTGTTTAGACAGTTTACCTTTGAACTATTTTTATTTTATAACTTGTTTGTCTAAAATTGTGCTCTGCTTTGGTTTCTTTTCAAATACCGTTTGGTTTAAAATGATCTTGTAATTGAACTACATATACATTGCATCTGTTCACACAATTTATACATTGCATATATATATATACATACAGTCATTCTATTATAAGGTCGACCTTGCATAAGGTTATGCAAGGTCGGCTCCATATCTTCAATTTTAGAAGAGATTTCGTAAAATTGACCGTTGGATTAGATGTTCCCACTCTGTATGTCATGCCTGCAAAAAATCACAGTGATCTGACGGTTGGTTTTTGAAATAACTAACGTTAAAAAAAATAGTGATTTTTTGAAGAACAAATAAGTTGCATATTTTCACAATGACATATTTCAAAAACCAACCGTCGGATCACAGTGATTTTTTGCAGGCATGACATACAGAGTGAGAGCATTTAATCCAACGGCCAGTTTTATGAACTGTCTTCTAAAATTGAAGATATGGAGCGGACCTTGCATAACCTTATATATATATATATATATATATATATATATATATAAGGACAATTCTATTCGTCTTCCCTTTTTGTCATCTCTCTTTGTCCTCATTAGTGCATCTGACAATTTGAAACAACTATTTTGAGAAATCGACCGTTGGATTTGATGCCCCACTTATACGTATCATGAGTGCAAAACATCACATATCCAACGATCGGTTTTTTCAAATAATAGACTGACGAATTTTTACAATTTTTTCATTATTATTTACATTTTTTTTTCAAAATTTCAAAAACCAACCATCGGATCAATGTGATTTTTTGCATTCATGATAAGTATAAGTGAAACATTAAATTCAACGATCGGTTTTTCAAAATAATAGTTCTAAATTGGTCAAATGCATTAAGGATGACAAAAAGGAAGGACGGATGAGATTTTCCATATATATATAGCATAATAAATCAAAAAATAAGTAAATAAATAAATAAATAATCCAAAAATGAACTAAAAGTAAAATCAAACACCCAATGAACTCTACTGAGTCCTCTCATTGCCTTGGGCAGTAATCTGTACACATCCAAAGAACTCACATACTGGACATCACAATGCACATACAAATTTCTTAAGAGCAACGAAACATGCATTAACTTTAAAAAAAGAAAAAGAAAAATATCTTTCGAGCATTCCTCAGCTTCATGTTCCATAATCTAATTCTAATTTTGAAATCATTTATATATAGGGATGGGTTCCCATAACCATTCTTTTTACCATTATTTCTATCATCTGTTTTCAAAATACCAATGTGGGTCTAATATTTTGAGAAACTGACCGTTGGATTACATATTCTGCTTATTTACATTACGTATGCCAAAAATCACAGTGATCCAACGGTTGGTTTATGGAGGATTTACATGTGAAAAATTATTATAATTAAAAACATCGCAGTTTTTTAATGTGAGATTTTTTAAAATCTGACCGTTGAATCAATGTGGTTTCTGGCATACATAATGTATATAAGCGGAATATGTTATCCAACGGTCAATTTCTCAAAATATTAGACCCACATTGGTAATCTGAAAACGGATGGTAGAAATAATGGTAAAAAGAATGGTTAGAGGAACCTATCCCATATATATATATATATATATATATATTCTTATGAGGACATCTTTATGTGAGGACTTAACTTTTTTATCAATGTAATATAAGAATTTTGGAAAACTGACCGTTGGATTAGATATTCTCCCAATATATGTCATGCATGCCAAAAATGTGACCATTAGATACTGTCATAGTTTTTCACAGTCTGTATTTTAGAAATCATCTTTCATATCACTGTGATTTTTGAGATGCATAGGATACATAGGATGAATATTCAATCCAACGACAGATTTTTGAAAATATCCATCTTACATTGGCTAAAAAGTTAAGTCCTCACATAAACTTATGTAAAGACGTCTTCATAATATATATATATATATACAGCTTGAAATATTAAAAAAAAAAATCAAGCTTTTTCAAAACTCACACGTACCTTGATTTCTTGTAACCATCTTTCAACCTCCAAACTCTGCTTTCCATCAAAATAGTTTCCTTTATTGTAAGCCATTAATGGCCTCCACTGAAACCACATTTCTCTATTGGTGAAAAGAGAGAGAGGATAAAGGGAAAAAAGGGAAGTGACGTGACTCTTAAAGACGTCCTCATAAGAAAAAGAATATATAGATATATACACACACATTGAAATATTAAAAAAAAAAAAAAATCAAGCTTTTTCAAAACTCACACGGACTTTGATTTCTTGTAACCATCTTTCAACCTCCAAACTCACCTTTCCATCAAAATAGTTTTCCTTTATTGTGAGCCATTAACGGCCTCCATTGAAACCACATTTCTCTGTTGGTGAAAAGAGAGAGAGGATGAAGGGAAAAAAAGGAAGTGACGTGACTCTTAAAGATGTCCTCATAAGAAAAAGAATATATATATATATATACACACACCTTGAAATATTTAAAAAAAAAAAATCAAGCTTTTTCAAAACTCACATGGACCTTGATTTCTTGTAACCATCTTTCAACCTCCAAACTCACCGTTCCATCAAAATAGTTTTCCTTTATTATGAGCCATTAATGGCCTCCACTGAAACCACATTTCTATATTGGTGAAAAGAGAGAGAGGATGAAGGGAAAAAAAAGGAAGTGACGTGACTCTTAACACTATGTTTGGAGTTAGAGAGTTGGAGAGAAGAGAAGAGAAACTCATTAAGAGAAGAGAAGAGAAGAGAAGTGAAGAGAAAGTTAAATGACTTTTTCTCCACCTTGTTTGGATAAAGAGGGGAGGAAGTTAAATGACTTTCTCTCCACCCTATTTGGATAGCCTTTACAAGAGAAGAGAAGAGAGAAGAGAAGAGAAGAGAAGAGAAGAAAAGATTTTAAGGTGTAAATTCCAATATTGCTCTTACTTACATAAAAGGAAAATAAAAACTAAAGAAAGAATAGAAAGGGCAAAATAGTAAAACTACCCCTCACTAAAACCTTTTTTCTTCTCTTCTCTCAATTTCCGATTTGGAGAGAAAGAAAAAGACCAGCTTTTCTCTCCCCTTTCTCTCCTTCTTTCCAACTCTCTCAATCCAAACGAGAAAAACTCTCTTCTCTTCTCTCCAACTCTCTCAATCCAAACAAGCTGTAAAAGTGGTCCACTGAGAAAGCGCGTATTCCAAAATAAAAGAGAGATATTTGATTTTTATGAAAACCACCCCTCCTCTTGGAACAATACTGATCCACTTTACATATCGGAAAAAAAAAAAAATACTGATCCACTTTTTAGCCCAAAGTAAGCCTGCTAAAGACCAAATATGTATGTCCATATACTTACCAAACACCTGCTTGGATATTTGGGCCCACCCTGTATCTAGAAAAACTGGTTTTTGGAGTTTCCAAACAGCTCCTTATTGTCTTGATGAGGACTTCTCTGGGGTTTGTTGGGCTTAAATGCTTAATTTCAATTAGCAATAGGGAGTGGATATTGTAACTTCTGAGAATGATTTCTATACCCCATAATTTACTATTTCAAAAATGCCCATTGATAAATTTACGGCTAAACCCATTTAATATTTCAATATTCCAATTCAAACTATTTATGCTCACCCAACAAACAAGTCCTATACAAGCTTACAGAGATGCAAGATTCCGAGTTTCCAACCATAGATACCGGCTGTAGTAGATGCTGCAACTCTCTCTTTCTCTCCCTCATCTGTATAGTAATTGCTTAATTAAAGTTAGGGGCACTTTTGGAAATTATTTGAGTTGTTGATTAAATTATGGGATTTAAAAATCAATAGGGTATGAAAATCATTTTATGGGGTTGCAAAAACCCCACCCTTAGCATTATCAGTTTATCACAGCCTCAAAATGGGCCATAGTTTAGATGGGCCCTACATTCTCTGTCAGGGACAGATTGTCCTATAGTAGGCCTTGAATGGACTTGAAGCAAAACGTTCAATTGGAAATTTTTATATTGATGTGCTTCTGTTCAAATTTAAATTTAAGACTTCCCTATTGAAGTTGGAATACACATTATAAAATTAATTTTCATTTTTTTTTTAAAAATAAAAAAGACATTTAAAAGAAAAATGAAAAAAACCTTGAGCCAATCACTTTTAGATACGTGGTTAAATTCAATGGGTCATTTTGTAGAAAATAGTAGCCCACCTTCTGAATTGAGACAGCCAGTGTGGCAGTGTAATGATTTCTTCCACAGTGCATCAACACATTTTAAGGAATCAGCTAAGATAATGATGTGTGAGTTAGTTAAAGTCAGCAAATAATATAAATACTTGGATTTTCATTCATTTAATGGAAGATTCATCTCAAGATTTCAATCCAAGAATTTGTGTTCTTTGCTTACTTTAGCTTAAAGTCAGCAAATGCTCACTAGAACATTTTTCTATATGTATATATATATATATATGGGTGCTAATATAAGGTATATATGATGGATACCACTTTTAGAATTACTGTCAGAACATATTTTGAAAAATTGACTGTTGATTAGATATTTCTTTTATATATGTCCTGGTTGCCAAAAATTACAATGATCTAACAGTTGATTTTTGAAAAATGTGATTTCGAAAAATTGTAATTTTTTTTGTTCTTTAAAATGTTACAATTTTTTTACAGTCAACTTTTTCAAAAATCAATCATTCGATCTCTGTGATTTTTAGGATTAGTAAATGTTCTATTATACTGTCACATCACATAGTTTTAAAACATTGATATAAAAATTGATTTCTTTAACATAATTCATCAATTAATAGGATAAATTATACAAGATTTTTCTAAATTTTAGGATTAGTTTCACAACTCCTCCTTGAAACTCATAACCAAATAAATAATTCGACCATTAAATTTTAATATTGTGCCATTTTTCCCTTCCATAAATACACCATTAAGAAAATTTATGAAAGGCTGTAATGTGATTTTCACTTGGCAATTTTAAACCTCTTAATGACGATTTTTGACACAAGTAAGGTATGATTTGTTTGGCTGTCCAAATGAGTCGATCCATTCTAATTTATATAATATTAAAGGTAATTTTTTTACCTCAAACAAAGGGAATCGCAACACCAGCAAATTTTCGGTGGCAGCAAGCCAGCAACTCCGGCCACCACCTTTGACCACCATAAAGACTTGCTTCATTCCAAAAACAAAGGGAAGAGGAAAAAAGTGTAGGAGGAGTTGCTTGAAACTAACTCTATTTTAATTCAGCAGATTTCTGTCTAATTTATCATAATAAATAGTATATGTTGTTAGGAATCAAGATCCAACTCAATAACTTAAGTTACAAGTGGAGGGTCTCTACAAATCGATTAGGCCTAGGAGTTTTTAGATAAAGAGGTTTCCGAGCATTGAGACGTAGAATAAATACCCCGAGTCTAAGAATTGGTAACCCATGGGTTCGCAGGGAAGAGGGCCCCGGGCAATGATACGAGAATGAAGGAAATGAAAAATATGAACCCACCCAAGACCTAACTCTAATACCATGTTAGAAATCAGGATCCAACTCAATAACTTAAGTTACCAAGTGATCCCGAGCCTGATAATTGGTGATCCATAGTTCGTAACTTAAGTTACCTAGTGATCCCGAGCTCGAGAATTGATGACCCATGGGTTTGGTGTGAAGAGGGCCCCGGACAGTAATACAGGAGTGAAGTGAATGAAAAATATGAATCCACCCAAGACCTAACTCTAATACCATGTTAGAAATCAAGATCCAAATCAATAACTAAAGTTACCAAATGGAGGATATATCTCTAGAACTTATTAACTAAACTTGGGTGGTGTGAGAAATCAACGTGAGACAAATCTTTCAACATATGTAATACTTTGTAATAAAATAAGCCCAAAATATTTACAATCCCAAAAAAAAAAAAGGCATATGTAATACGTTTGGAAATGACCCCACGGGATCCTAATTGAGTTTTAAGAACCACTCTTTTATTATCACCTTATATGATTCACGAAACCATGAAATGATCTTTTTATTAAATTATTTAATTTAATTATATGTATATATAGTGAAATGATCAAGTGAGTGATATTTTATTTTATTAAAGTCAGTTAATGTCCCATGACCGTTAAATCTCATCCTATGACCGAGATTTGACCGTCATGGGACATTAGCTGATTCTAATAAAAGTATCCCTTACTTGATCATTACTCTGTGTGTGTGTGTGTGTATATATATACTGAAATGGGCCATTAAGGACATGGGTGAAGCTAGGATTTTATCAATGTGGGGGCAATTTTTATTTATTTTTTATTCTTTTTGCCAAACGATAACAACATATCCTTACCTTAGTAAATAAATATTGACGCATTTTTCATATGCTCAAATATGGAGTCTCTCTTTCCTAAAATGAGAAATACATACCATTAGAGTATTTCCAATACATTCATATCATTTGATATGTCAATGCCAAATTTGGCACCTTAAAAGGTACCAAATGGATCAGTGCCAAATTTTGTCACATATGCGCTCTAACATATTAATAATGGTATATTTTGGTATTTTCATTTTTTTAAAGGGAAAGTATGATATGGTACAAATGACAATTGTCATTTGAGGTGCCAAATTTGAGGAATTATAGGCCCTAAGCCCCAACCTTTATGTTCACAGCGTGGCAATCTTAAAAGAGAGCAACGTTAAGTCTTTTAAAGAGTGGTTTACATATTTATGCATCCACAATAAATTTTCAATTTCTTCAAGTGTCTCATGTCACCATCAAGTTAAGTGAGGGGTTTGAGCTACTTTTAATATATTCCTTTGTTTACAATTAGAATGTCTCTTTCACAAGTTTAGTATATATAATAATAAAAGATTTTTTTATTGTCAAGTATGAATGTACAAACCTTTAAATTTTGAGAGCAATTTTTTCATATAATTTAAAATTAAGCATAAATATTTTTTCCCCTGCTTTTTAGAGGGTTGTAGCATGAAATTTTCTCAAGAGTTCGCCCGTTCTATTACTAGTCTCGTTCAGGCACGTTTAACTGTGGATTCTGATGAAATCCGTTGCATTTAGGGTTCTTTAATTGGCTAGAAGGTACCTATCACGATTTTAATGGCCCATTGAAAAATATGGTTTCCTCTTGTGATCTAGTTATTAAAAATTTCAACAATCCAAACAACCTTGAACATTTTAGGTTTACTTTGAATATGGAAATCACTTAATGGACATCATCCATATGAATTTAAGATTTAAGACAATCCAAGGCTGCTACTTCCATGAGTAAGTTTGCATAATAATAATAATGAGCCCAAATGAGGTCCATATTTAATTATAATATCATTTGAATATACATGAAGCCCATATAATTAGCGAGCCCAAAACATTAGACTCGGAACAAGTCGAATCGGAAGGCAAAACATTATTAGTAAATAGATTAATTTTCATCCATCAAGAATTGAACCTAGAAACTCATCCCCATAATGGGAGGAATATGAACAACTGAGCCTAAGCACATGTTCATGATAAACGGGGATATTATATTATGTATGGGATTCAGTAAAATTTTATATGAATTGAGAATAGCTAGGTTACCAATTGGTGCTAGCTCAGTTGGTGAGGGGTGGGGTTGGGTTATGAGTACTTGGTCTCAAGTTTGAGACTCTGTGCTAGCATGGAGTATATCAGTAGTTATCTTTGGTTGGCATAGGTTTACATTGGTGCAATCATTATTATGAGATGGGTGAAGCTATTCGATTTTAACTTAGACATAAGTTCAATAAAAGATTTGTTTTAGATATTTTGTAAATTAAACGAATCAAGAACCTTATTTTTGTGATCGTCAATTTATTGGAATCGAGATTAAGAGAGTATTATTCGACTTGATAAATTCACTAATATATACTTTTAATAATCAAACTACACAAACTTGACTTTGACTTAAATTAACTAGTTTACAAGCACATGCATGCTTTGTTAGGGAGTCCCAAAACATTGGAACAGGCTCAAGTCAAATTGGGCAGCTCTATCTACTGATAAACATGGCATAGGATTGGCAATTAGGTTGAGAATTATGCAAATCAGATTATCCAACTACTCAAAAATAAATAAATAAATAAAAAACAGGAAATCAGAATGGGTTGGACAACAAATGTGCAAGCCCAACACCAGCCATGAACCCAATCAGATTTATTACATGAACAATAATGCTATATATCCCAAAAGATTGTCCCCAAAATGCATTCCAAATGAATCATGACCGTTCATTTATTATGGAAAGAAAAATTTTTAAAAAATAAAAGAAGGGTTGGATGATCCGCTACATCATTTGGAATACACTTTTGGAATAAGTTTTTTTACGGCGTGCTTGTTCGTGGATCATGTGGTATAAAAAAGGACCTGAATTGTACATCATTTAGATTTAGTGACGCACAAGTATGATGACATCGACAGAGGATCGATATGCACTATATTTATATTTATTCAAGCAAAGTGTTTATTACAAGTTTAATTTAAAACAAATTAACGACATACACTTTGCTTCAAAGTGAAAATAAAAAGGTAACCAACATGATCAAAGCTATCATGTGCAAAGAAAGCAAAAGCTAATAAGGTCAAAGGTATCAATAATGCAACACATAGACATTGTACTCTACAATGGCATCTCTTGTTTTGACATTGAACTTGTAAGTTCGGGCTTGAACATAACCCCTAGCAAACCGGAAAAACCCACTCCCGCCGATCACCGGCATCTCCCTAACCTTTGTTAATACCACATTCCTCCCGAGCACCGTAATCGTGCTTCCATTATAATTTCCTTCTATAAATGCAAAGTTCATAGCCATCAACAATCCAACCTCTTGTTGTGCTGCCGATGCATAAAATCCTTGGGCCTTACCTATCATTTTTGAACTCAATTTGGGCCCTTCGGTTAATGGGTTATCGATCATATTTATCAAACCAAAGGCCGTTGTCGACGTGTTGGAGGGTGGTTGCACAACTGCCACTGAGGTAGGTTTTGGGCCGGAAACGATGTCATGCCAATAGAAGCGGAAGTGGCTTAGCTTTTCGTTCTCGAGCCCAAGTAGTTTACGATCGATGGTTCTTGCATCGCCATGATTTTCTCCCGCGACGAAGGAAGAGAGGAGGGTGAAAATAATGAAAAGGGAAGGTGAGATGGGAATAAGACTGGCCATAGGAGCCTTCACTGCCACCACTAGAGGATTAAAATTGGGCTTGGTTTGATCTACATATATATAGGTAAATTGCATGTCTTCTAGAATTAGGTTTTTTCTACTGTCCTTTGTAATGGCCAATCCCAATATGCCACGTTATAAGATGAAGGGCCTTTTGGTAAACTCGAAAGGTTGGTAAAGAAGCATGAAGAGTTTAGGACAATTTAAGATCATAAGCAGCTTGAATATTACTGTCTTGATGGGGACTTCTATGGGGTTTGTTGGGCTTAATTTTAAATAGAAATAGGAAGTGGATATTGCAACCTCTGAACATGATTTCTATAACCCCATAATTTACTATTTCAAATATACCCATTGATAAATATACGGTCAAACCAATTTAATATTTCAATATTCCAATTCAAATTATTTACGCTCACCCAACAAACAAGCCCTATACAAGCTTACGGAGATGCAAGATTCTGAGTTTCCAACGATAGACATTGGCAGTAGTAGATGTTGCAACTCTCTCTCTCTCTCTCATCTGTATAGTTAATTAGTTATTGCTTAATTAAAGTTAGGGGCATTTTCGGAAATTAATTGAGTTTGTTGATTAAATTATGGGATGGGGCTATTTACAGCCCACCTTTTACTAAAGACAGCCCATTTTCTAAATACAATCCACCCATTTATGTTTTTACTAAAGGCAGCACAATAAAATTTTAATTAATATACCCATTTTACCCTTTACTAAATACAACCCATTACATAACAGAAATACTATAAGCAACCCATATTACCCCCAACACCATATTACTCAAACACCAAACCTAAAACATATTACCCCCAATACTTTTGTCTTAAGTTTGTTTGTATATTATTGGTAAACGTTATATTTGGATTAACCATGCTTCAAAATATAAAAAGTAGCACTCTATAACCCTTATGGTGTGATGGTGTTACGAAAAAAAACTCATATTTCAATAGGAAAATAGAAGAAAAAAAAGCTGTATTCGTGTTCGCATTCGGCCTGGTAAGGCCGAATGTGAAGCTTTAGTATTCGGTAGGCCAACACCGAATATGAAGTTTTAATATTCGGCAATTACAAATTCGGCATTAGCTTACCGAATACTAAAGCATCATATTCGGTGTTGGCTTACCAAATACTAAAGCATCACATTCTGTGGTGGCTTACTGAATACTAAAGCTTAATATTCGACCTTACCAGGCCGAATGTGAACACGGACATAGTTTTTTTTTTTTTTTCTATTTTCCGATCAAAATATGAGTTTTTTTCGTAACACCGTCACACCATAATGGTTATAGAGTGCTGTTTTTCATCTTTTGAAGCATGTTTAATCTAAATATAATGTTTACCAATAATATACAAACAAACCTAAAATGAAAGTTTTGGGATAATATGTTTTAGTTGGGGGTATTGGGGTTGAGGTTTTTTTTGCGTTTGTCGCTGTGGTTGCCACAGTTTTTTGTTGTCATGGCTGCTGTGGTAGTGTTTGATGGCGGTGGAAGAAGAAGAACATGAAGAAGAAGAAGAAAAAGAAGAAGTTGTTGTTTGAAGAGCTTGGTGATTGAGATGATTGAGAGTAATGGGTTGTATTTAGACTTGGGGCATTTATGGTATATTAAAACTTTTGTTTTGTATAGTAATGGGTTGCCTAAAGATTAGTGGGTTGTAGTTAGAAAAGGGTAAAATAGACCCAAAAATTTTAAATGAGTTGCCTTTAGTAAAATGGTGGACTGTAAAAATTACAATGATCTAACCGTTGGTTTTTGAAAAATGTAACTTTGAAAAACCGTAATTTTTTTGTTCTTTAAAATATTACCATTTTTTTACAGTTAATTTTTTCAAAAATCAATTGTTCGATCACTATGATTTTTGACAGACATGACATACATAAGAGGTGTATCTAATCCAACGGTCGGTTTCCTAAAATATGTTATGCAAATGGCTTTAAATGAGGTCACTTAATGCACCTTACATCTGGTGCACATGATGTTAACACCTCAGAATATATATATATATATATATATATATATAGAATTGTAGAAGTACAAAGTATGTACCAGGTTTTTAAACAAATTAATAACAATTGTCTATGTCAATGATATTTAGGGTTTGAGTGGGAGTATTTGTTCTACTCCACAAAGAAGAAGAATATATTGACTTAGTGAATAATATTGAAAATATCAAGATGGAAGAGAATGCTAAAGGAGAGTTTTCAGATCTAATTTCTAAAATGTATGATTGCTAATATTCACTGTCAAACATGATGTTTGAGAAATAATACTATTTTCAAAAAGATTTATTTTAATAAGTTCTCAAGGATACAAAAGGCAATCAATTTTTTTAAAACTATGCTAGCTTTAGATAGTCTTTTATTTTTCAAGTAACCCATTAAGGTTGAGAGATATTAATAAGAAGGGTTCAAATTTTATTTATTGGACATATTCTCTGGAATTTGGTGGACTGAAATAAATTTTGATGCTTTGGTAAATAAGAATAGTCTTGTAGAAAAAGAAATAAAACATCGGATTTTTCCAAGCTAATTTGGGGTATTGGTTAAAAAAAAATAATGATTGGGAGTCAATTTTTTCAAGGGAGATTGTGTCTATTATTTGGAAAAATGTAACAAGTAGACTTCCTTGCAGTGGTTGTTGATTTTCCTCACTTGATGAAAAAAGGGGAAAAAAATCATAATTATGGGTACATTTGGTCACTACCATGGAAATTCATTGGTACTTTGGAAGCTACAAATTCATCAACCAAAATGATGCCATCAAAGACAATTGGAGCCATCACCATAATATAAAGTTTAGTTTGAAAACCCTTCAAATGTCACCACTTCAAATTCACTTAAACGATGAGAAAGCTGTCATTTTCTGCAACAAACCCATACCATGACAAATTTTTATGTAGACTAGGAGTTTTCGCACGTGTTACATACGTGCCAGGCTTTAGAAAAGAGGTTGGGTTATGTTTTCAAAGGTGAATGTGTAAAACAAGATTTTATGCTAGGAAATAAAGCTATAAGAGCATCTTCAATTTAAAATAACCAAAACCAATTTACCCATCTGTGTAGACTCAAAAATAGGGATGTCAACAAGGTGGGTTTGGGACGGGTCATCCCTTTCGCAATTCCGTTCCATTTAAGAAAACCATATCTCATTCCAGTCCCAAACCTGTGACGGGTCAGAATTGAGAATCCCATTCCCGTCCCAATTAAAAGACCCCATCCCATTACCGTCCTGTCTCATTTACTATTTTCTTTATACTTTTCTCAATTTTCTCAACACCTAAACAAATTACAAAATACATTGATAAACATTAAAGATAATTGTTACTTATAAGAGTAAAATAAATTAAACCCCTTAAGGGGCATGATTGAAATTTCATTTTATTAAGGAGAAACTTAATTGTAAAATACCTATAAAATAAATATCATAAAACTACATAAACATATATAATCGGGGCGGGCTGGGTTTTTAAGCCCTCATCCCAAACCCTATAAGGTTTTCAAAAAAAATTCCAAACCCACCCCCTAACCCTATTAGGATGACCACAAACTCGTCCCAATAGGGACGGGACGGGTACCCGGATGAACCCGCAAAATTGATATCCCTACTCAAAAAGACATTGGAAGGAGTTATTATCTGTTTCAGACTCTAGCTCGTCAATAATTCTTTTTCTTTTTCTTTTTCTCTCATGATCATCACCTTAAGAATATAAACACACCGACAAAAAAAAAAAAAAGTTGAATATGATATTTTCTGTACGAATATGAAAGTGAAATTTATTATTTGAAATTGGCACATCTAAACATAGATAGAAGAGTTTTAAGTAAAAAAAAAAAAAACATAGATAGAAGAGTTAAGCAATGCCTTGTTATTAAAACATGGGCCACCAAGCATTGGTGCGAAGAATACGCCATTGTGATTACAAGACAAGTTTTTGAGAATTTCAAAATAAATTACAGTAATCATGCTCCTTCCCACTATCCAGGCTCAATATTATAATCGGAGGAGAGATGCCATCTGTTTTGTTTTTTTCCTTTTTTGGTTGTACCAAATCCAATACCATACCCTTAGGGTTCCCCCCACTTCACGCATTGGAGGGGCAAGAGGTGACATCTTTTCTGGTTGTACCAAATCCAAATACCTTACCCGGCCATATATAAGGTTTTCCTTCCAATTTTTTACATCCAATAAAGTTAAATTAACGAAAAAATAATAATAATAATACCGAGGCACCGTTTCGATTTATTTTTTTTATAAGTATTTATTTTTTTTTAAAATTTTTCTAAGAAATTACATATTGTAAATTAAAAAAAAAACAAATAAATATTTATAAAAAACAAATCCAAACTGTACCTAAAAGAATAAAAAA
>JAESVK010001014.1:709977-729952 GCA_017140935.1 Hamamelis virginiana
TGTGTTGACGTATTAAGTAACGTGTCATACCATATATATCTTCGCTATGCTAACATGATATTTTTACATCCCAATGACATTAGGTGGTTGATGGAAAATTGGAAAAATAACGGTAAGATTAGGAATATTCGTTTTTCAAATTATGACATTATGATATGAAGTTGATCTATATTTGAGTTTCATTATATACTTTCTTGATTATTAGGGCTAGAGCTAGGATTGTACATGAACAAGCAGAATTAAGTAGATTGTTGTTTAGGTTTGTCTTATAAGTGAACTCGAATGAATTTTTATCAATTCGATTTTGAGGCAAACTCAAACAGTTTAGTTATTTACAATATTAATCGATTTATTGAATAGAGTACTATTTCATTTAAATTTATTTATTTTTTCTATTTTTTGGTCAATCGATGCATATTAGTAGGGTTAGTGGTTAGTTATTAGTGGGAAGGGGATCAACGAATAGGTCAATTCTCATCCTCGAGGATAAGAACCCATAATTTAATTCCATAATGAGAGAGACATGAACAACTGAGCCATAGGTCATCTTCCATTTAAACTTACATTAACGAGTTCAAAACTTTGATTTGAACTCGAAGCATTTGCCCTACAAGCAAGTTTGAAAGAACTTTTTATTAAGTTGATCTTGAATCAAGCCTAAATAACTTGACTCATCTTATAGTCCCAGTTGAGACAATATCATTCAATTGACAGAAAAAAAAAAAACAATTGAGACAATATCATTCACAATAAGAGACTAAATGTGGAAAAAATTATTAAATTACATTGGCAACAAGAATGTAGTTAAAGAGCATTTGAGTGACGGTTCCACAAAATTCCCTTTCATTGCATGCATTAACTAATGCCCTTTATGTCTTATAAGTCATGTTGTACATTCCAATGATTTTAAAACATTATTTTTTTCATTTTGTATGAATTGCACAAGTTGTAAGACACACATCATATCACATCACCAATTGGAAAAAAAAAAAAAAATTAAGTTTCAATTCAAAATTTCATAATAAAATAGCACATGGTTTGATTAATTACATGCATATATTAAAATTAAATTGATTTTCTCTCTGAAGAAACAGTTTTAATTAACCAAAATTTTTTTATCGATTTTGACTGACTCATGTAGCATATTTTAAAATATTTTAATTGAATTTATATTAATAGTGTGGACTCAACATGATAAATTTAACGATGCAGCGCATGTCTTATATCACATATGCAAAATAACTAAGCGATTGTTTGGCAAATATGAAAACTTGATTGACTGAAAATGAGTATGATGGTTTTATTTTATTCAATGTTATCACTATTTGATTTTTTTTTTCTATAAATATATTCATCTTTGTATAAATAAGATATAAGCACAATTTTTATTTTTTTTTCGTTTTTGTTTTTCAAATCAACTTACTACAGTTACTTTTATTTAAAAATCAAATAGTAATAGAAGAATGGACCTAAACTGATCCAATTTTCAGAATTTCCAAACGAACACTAAAAAATAATCGAAGAATTAGGAATGTGAGCACTCTCTCTTATAGCAAACTAGGAGTCATATATGATGCAGGGTGACTAAAGCGCAGTCATTGATCACAAGAGAGGCAATAATGTAAAAGCTAAGCAAAAAGGGTCAAAAGCATCAATAATGCAATACATAGACGTCATACTTGACAGTGGCATCTCCTGTCTTCAAATCAAAATTGTAAGTTCTGGCCTGAACATAACCTCTAGCAAACCGGAAAAGCCCACTGCCGCCGATCACCGGCATTTCCCTCACCGCCGTGAAAACCTCATTTCTCCCTAGAACTGTTATTGAGCTTCCATTATACTTCCCTTCAATAAATGCAAAGTTCATTGCCATTAATAATCCTACCACTTCTTGTGCTGCCGATGCATAAAATCCTTGGGCTTTTCCAACCATTTTTGAGCTCAACTTGGGCCCCAACGTTAATGGGTTATCGATCATATTCAAAAGACCAAAGCCCGTCACCGATGTGTTGGATGATGGTTTCACAACCCGCATGGATGTTGGGTTTGGGCCAGAAATGATATCGTGCCAGTAGAAACGGAAGTGGCTTACCTTTTCTTTCTTCATCCCAAGTAGCTTCCGGTCCACCATTCTTACGAACTCATGGTTTTCTCCGGCAACCGGAGTTACGACTGCGGAAGAGAGGAGGATGAAAGCGATGAATTGGAAAGCCAGGGGAAGAATTCTGGCCATGGGAACCCTTGCTCAATGTGACTACTGATGGATTAAAATTCGGACTAAGGTTATGTGTGTTTATATAGAAAGTGGGAGATATGTGTGTATATATATATATATATATATAGAGAGAGAGAGAGAGAGAGAGAGAGAGAGAGAGAGAGAGAGTAAATTGTAATTACCAGTCAGATTATGCCACGTCACAATGAAGGGGTCTTTCTGTCGGTGGTGGTTGGTCAAGAAGCATTAGATGATTTTAATACTGCGCGTGAACATGTGGAGTGTTCGTTGGGCCTAACGTTTATTAGCAATGGAAATTAAGGTCCTCTAAGCATTTAAGTGGGCCATTATGTCGTATCTAATGGGCCCCACAGGCGTCGTGCCAGACTAGGAAAACACTAACACTGGAAAAAGGTCCTAGCTTCATTATCACGGGCTGACGGGCACAGCGGACGTAAAGACTACGCTTCTTTTTATTTAATTAGAATTTTTATTTAATTTTATTTTTTCATCGTAGTCACTCGTCAGCTGTAGTACGTGTGAAAGCAGTACTCGCTAGAAGATCGACTTTTTGTTTTTGTTGCCAATACATTTCTGACACATGGCTCTTCTCAGTGGGATGAATCTCATTCTATCATAATTTCTATTATGAATCATGAACTCCCCCACAGGTTGACCTTGACGTAGTCCGAAAACCAGAACAAAATAAGTAAATATCACAAATATGTATTTATAGAGTAATCATAATGTCAGCATTTACTCATTTAGTTATTAAAGTATCAATTATTTCACAACCGTTAGATCTCACTCGTGGAGATGCCATGATATCGTGTCATTGTTTTTGCTTGGCTGCCATAAGTTAGGTCTATTCTATCACAGTCGGACTAATTTTTTTATTTATTTTTTTAAAGAAAATTGAGGGCCATCAAATGTTAAAGCAAAAAAGAAAATCAAACATAATTAAAAGACCAAAATCATATGATTTAGATTTTCTCTATTTAAACTTTATTCTTCAATACTTTTCACTGACAGTTGGATGATAAATGAATTGATGTACAGCTCTTCCTTTAAAATGAAAGTTGGTCAAGGAGGGAATCCTTTCCCCACTGGGTGGGCCACCTTAAGAGAGAAAGAGAGGCAGTCCACAATAAAAAGCAAATGGTACAAACTGTCTAATAATTTCTTGCACAAGTTCAAGCAGTACATTTTAAGGAATCGGTTTGCTTTTAAGGGGCTGTCTGGCAAATTTAAAAACCTGGACAGCTGAGGATACGTCTGTCTAGTTTTTGTTCAGTACTGTTTGGTAAGTGCATTTTTTCTGCAAATCAGTTCAATCATGTCCAAAAAATAAGGCATAAATACAATTTTTTTCAAATTAGTTGAAAGCTGGTTTACATAAAAACCATATAACAAAAAGAGATCAGAACTAGCCAGAACCAGTTTTTAAAGTTCCAAAACAGGCTCTAATGATGTGATGATTGTGTTTCGACAGGTTAATGGCCTTCAATGGCATTTATTTTATTTTTGGAGAGAATCTTTTGTATTTAAATATGTCAAAACAAAAAGAAAGAGTTTTGAGATTAAAAGGATAGAGTTAATGTAAGTTTCCATCTTGGTAAAAAAATGTTTAAAATAAAAAGGAGTTTTGACATTTTATTTTTTGAAAAACATTAAAGCAATGCTTACTTCATGAAAATTTTTACAACTTTTATTTTCTGTAAAAAAATTTTAAAAATAGTTTTTATTTTCAGTTCTCAAAATTTAGAAAATGTGTTTACTTTGCAAAAATTAAAACTGTTTCTAAAATCTAAAAATAGTGTAAATGTATTTACTAAAACTATATATTATCTCTATAGGTTTTATTATTTTTATTTTTTGATTTTACAATTGGTCTCTCTCTCTCTCTCTCTCTATATATATATATATATATGCATTGCCATGATATAATCATTGTTTTCAGTTTTCATGAAAATATAAAAAATGTCTTTTTGATGTTTTCATATTTTCTTAAAAACTGAATTCATTTTCTTGAAAATAATTTTCATTTTTTTTACAAGTAAACGCATTTTTTAGACTGTTTTATGTTTTTATTGAAAATAAAAATGAAAATTGCGAAATTTTTTACATAGTAAACAGACCATAATATTGCCACTAATCCATTTTATCCATACTAGAGAAAAGATACTTGGTACATGATGTGATAATGTCATGTCACTATAATACTAATAAGGTAATGAGTCGAGTACAAGTAAGCACTTTGTTGTTTAGCAATATTAGTTCCTCCTTTTTTTTTTTTCTTTTTTTTTTTTTGGTGGGGGTTTTAATTATGGGCTTGCAAGTTCTTCGATGAGAAAGTACGTAGGATAGTGACTGAAGCAGCCATTGATCACAATTGAACCAATAGTGTGAAAAGCTAAACAAAATGGGACATAAGCATCAATAATGCAATACAAAGACATCATACTCAACAGTGGCATCTCCTGTTATCAAGTTGAACTTGTAAGTTCTAGCCTGAACATAACCTCTAGCAAACCGAAAAAGCCCACTGCCGCCAATCACCGGCATCTCCCTCACCGCCGTGAAAACCTCATTTCTCCCTAGCACCGTTAATGAGCTTCCATTATACTTCCCTTCAATGAATGCAAAGTTCATTGCCATTAACAATCCCACCTCTTCTTGTGCTGCTGATGCATAAAACCCTTGGGCCTTTCCCACCATTTTTGAGCTCACTTCGGGCCCTTCCGTTAATGGGTTATCGATCATATTCACAAAACCAAAGCCCGTTAACGATGTTTTGGACGGTGATTTCACAATAGGAATGGATGTTGGGTTTGTGCCAGAAACGATGTCGTGCCAATAGAGGCGTAAGTGGCTTAGCTTTTCTTTCTTGCGCCCAATTATTTTTGGGTCGATGGTGGTTCTTCTATCATCGTAATTTTCTCCGGTGACCGAAATCATGACAACGGAAGAGAGGATGATGAAAATGATGAATTGCGTACCTAAGATGGTGCCCATGGGAGCCCTCGATCAATATCACAATTGGTGGATTAAATTTGGACAAAAATGTTGTGTCTATACTGTGTGTGTGTGTATATATATATATATATATATATATATATATGTAGAGAGAGAGAGAGAGAGAGTTGTACATTTCTTCTAGAACGAGTCTTTTTTTTTTCCAAACCATCCTTGGTAAATACCAATCACTCCATGATATGAGAGGTCTTTTGGTATGGTTGGTTGGTAAACTAAAAAGCTTTTAGAAGTCTCTGTTGTTTTGAATCAACGATAAAGAGAGTTCCTTAAATCGGTAGGCCTGACTTTTTTTTTTTCTTTTTTTTTTAACAAAGGAAATTAAGACCCATCACGAATCAAAGTGGGCCATGGGAAATTATTTGATGGGCCCCATGCGCTCCAGGCCAGACCAGACCAGTCTCTGTCAAACAGCACCAAGTAGCACGTTAAATAGACTTTTTTACTTTTAAGTTTTAACCGTAAAGCCTACGTTTCTTTTCATTCAATTGGAAATATTTTCTGATGATAGTCGTCTGGTGGGTGACTGAAAATCAGAAGTTTGGCCCCCCATTTTGACTATTTCTGATTCTAGCCAATCAATTTTAGACACATGGTTATAGTCAATAGTATAAATTTACAATCCAACCCTAAACCATTTTATGAGTTTATGACTTTGAGGTAAGCCTGTCACTTAACAACAGAACACAAAAACATTAACCGTGTACATATAAATTGATTTAACCCATTTGATACTCTTCTTATAAACTTTAAAATTGGTAGGAAAGATGGAAAAATAGAAGGAAGAAAAGTAAGAGGATGGGCTTTTCTTCCTCGAGGATGAAAACTCTTTTTTCTTTCTGTGTGTTTGGTATGATAGATGGAAAAGTGGTTTCCTTCCTTCCATGTGTTTGGTAAATTGGGAGGAGAGAAAGGAAGTAAATCACCTAAATTATAATTATACCCCCACATATATTTAATCAAAATGACATTATACTACTAAATTCTAATAACCATTAAAAAGATTCAGTTAGATGTTCATAATTGAGAAATGATAATTTTATAAGTGGGTCTCCGATGAGAATTTTTTTTAAATTACTTTTTGTCAGAAAAACAAATTCTAATATTTATGAAATTCTCATTTTCAGTTCCTTCCTTGGAAATGCTGATGGGTTTAAACCAAAAAACTGATGTTAAAATGGTCTTTTCAAAGCCCACATAAATCGATCTCTAGTTTTCCTTCTACTTTTCCGTCCGAAATTGGGCGGATTGAATACCTCCCCTTTTCCCCCCATTTTTCCCTCCTCCCACTTTTCTCTCGTAACAAACAGGCCATAAAATTGGTAGGGGTTTTTTAACCAAAAATAAAAATAAACTTAAAAGAATGGATTTTATTAACATCAGCAAATTTTAATAAAGTGTGGTATGTACCACATAAGGTACATCAATCTCGACTGTTCATGGCATGTGCATGTATGCATGCACGTGCTTGCCACAGACAGCCATGTTCATGTACCGTATTTGTGGTACATACCGCACCTGATCATTGTTGTAACATTAACATACATGAGAGTCTTGATATAAGTAGCCTTCGTTTATATATCTTATGGACGAATGAAACTAATTAATTTTTGAGGGATATAGATTTTAAAAAATTGATTGTTGGATAATATATTATTTTTATAGATATCATGTATATATACCAAAAATTATGGTGATTCAATGTAAATATCTAAAAATATAAAATAAATCTGAGTGACATTTTTTAGAAATCGGACATTGAATCACTGTAATTTTTGGCATGCATGATATATACAAATATAATATCTAATCTAAGAATCAATTTTTTAAAACATATATTTCACGATTATTTACTAGTTTTGTAAACACACAAACTTATATAAACATATGATGACTCCTGCCCAAGTCATTTTTACGCACTGGTTAACTTGTTGGTGGGTTGGCGTGTCTTAGATAACTATTGAATGTGTCTTTTGATTAAAAAAATAAAAACTATTTTACGTGCCTCATGCATCATCTATAGTCGTGCATGTTAAATGTTACTATAGAGATTTTTTTAAATAAAAAATAAAAAAGTGTTAAGAATCCAAATCTTTCATTTATTATTAATAAAAAGATTTATAAAAAAAAAAAGGACGTTTTTTGGAATACATTTTTTTTTTTTTTTTTTTGAAATATTTAGAATTTTTCTTCCTTTTAGATAGGGGTATTAATTGGGATGTCAACAGAAGGGTTTAGACCGCAAGGGTGTCAAAGCTCAAAAGTCAAAACAAACTTGGCAGCTTGGGCAAAACTTGGTGTCGGCCCTAGGAAGCCCAAGGGCCCAGTGGCCCATAAACCAATGGTGTCTAAACATTTCAGGGCCTATAGGTTCATTCATGGAGTTGTATTGCAACTCCAAAAATTGGTTTCTACACCACATAAATTACTATTCCTAAAATGTAAGTAGACAAATTAACCATCAAGAACATCTAAAATTCAAAAAAATGAGATCTAGTGATTAATAGGATTAGATTAAATTGGGATTGAGGGTATTTTAGGAAAATTTTGTAATTTATTGATCATATAATAAGATTTAAATAACATATGAGGGCTAGAGATTATTTGAAGGTGTTGCAATATCCCCACCAGGCCACCATTATCTTTATGCATTAAACAAAAAGCAGGCAAGGCAGGTTGCACTTTGAAAATAAAAATTTTGCAGTTTTGATAGAGTATGTATTTCGTTTATACGTACATGCAAAGTAGAATAAATAGAACATGTTTTGCAACTGGCCCTACGAAAGTCATCTTGGGCAACTTTGCTACATAATAATAGAACTTGAGGCAATATTTTGGCATGCATGACATGCATAAGTTGAGTATCTAATCCAACGTTCAGCTTTTCAAAATACATATCCCATAATTGTCTATAACTTTATAAGCTTATAGTGATAGAATCATTTATATAATGATTGACGAATCTATTAAATTGATGCAATCGAAATTACAAAAAAATAACATAAAAATGGTCAATAATTCAGGGGGACAGAGTATAATTTCTATGGATTAAAATTACACCCTTGCTTGTGAGTATTTTGAGTTGAATGTTAGGAATCAATGCTTTCAAACCCGAGGGTGGGTGGGTAGCTTAGTGGTGGAGCAAGTAGGGCTAAAGGCTTACCAAGTCCTTTGGTCTCATGTTCGACTTCCACTAGCTACTAATATCCGGGACTGGTCCAGGATACCTGTATATGCAAAAAAAGAAAAAAACAAACAAACAAATGCTTTCAAGGCGTAACAACTTTATAAAACGTAGGAGACATCATACAAAGACAACCATGCATTGAAGCAAATAAAAAACATGTCATTACAAAATAATTTATTACAATGACCAAAATTTAAATATAACCCACCAAATAAATACATGGCCGGACTGCTCAGTTCTCTCCTATTACAATTATTCCTTTAATAAATCCCCCAAAGCATTGTTGTCGCCGCGCATTCAACGTACTTTTTCTACTTAGAGCATCTCCAATGCATTTATACTATTTGATATGATAAAATCAAAATTTGGCACCCCAAATGGCATCAATGCCAAATTTTGGTATCTATATGCTCCAATACTCATATGCTATATTTTGGCATTTCTCACTTTTTTTAAGATAATATATAAATTGGCACAAATGGTAAGTGCCATTTGAGGAGGTGCCAAATTTGACACCAAAGGTTGCAATTGCAAAAATTTGGTGCCCCATTGGAGCAAACTATTTGGATGCCAATGCCAATGGCAATGACACGATCTTGCACCTCCATTGGAGATGCTCTTAGAAGAAAAAAAGGAGAGTACACTTTTATATGTGGATAATTAAAAAACATAGACTATCATTATCAAATGAGTAATGATATACATCGCTACAAGTATTGCTACAATGCTACACGTATGCTATACCAATTCCAAACACTTTTTAGGGATTTTTTTTTTTTTTTTGGAGATATGTAGCATTGCACTAGTCCAAATAGATAGAAAATTTGACCATAATCGAATTAAAAATCAGTGGTCACCATTGATTGCTTGACAAACTTATTAATACTATAGTTATTGCACGCAAACACTTCTAAATAATATTAGTTATATAAAAACAATAATTTTGCATGTTGTGTATATATATATTCATTATATTTTACTTACATATGTTATGCACCTTCACTGCACTTACTATAAATAGCAGATAAATCCTCTTAACCAACATAGCACAAATATCGCAAATTTTAACGTTTTATCAAATAGCAGAAAATATATATATATATATATCATGTATTATTCTATACATAATTCAAAACATATCATTTGTATTGTTTCTTAAAATCTTAAAATTATTCAAAGAGAAATTAAATATGATAAAAAATGAGAGAGAAAAAAAAAAAAAGAGGCAGAAAGAGAGATGTTGTTTTGAATGTGTCATTTCGATATCTACGTACAACAATGGCATATGCTGAGAGGCCAGAATACTCTATTGGATTTTTTTAGATGATAATTTCCAAAGTAAAGAGTACGTTGTCACATAGTAAAAGTGGCATAACATGAACCCCAAGACAAATCTACAAAAAAAAAAAAAAAATCATTGTCCAAAGATATACAACATTAATGCTATTTTGTTTCCTAAAAAAAGTAAAGGAAATTAAGAAAAGAAATTTTAGATTTTTTTTCCTTCATTTTCCTTAAAATTCACCAAGATCCAAACTAAGAGTAAATGAGAAGGGGAAAACAAAATAGAACTATGATAATTAGAACTCGTGAAAACCATGATTCCATGAACAAAGTAGGAGAAAGACTTATCATAAAGTATTGCACAGCTTTGCTCCCTAAAAGAAAAACTTTTCCTACATTTGGATGATGTTATATCACCATCCCTTTATTTCCTTTATCTCTATCTACAATTAAAAACACAAAAAAAAAATAAAAAAGAAAACACAAAAACAAAACAAAAAACACACACACACACGTGTGTGTGTGTGTTTGAAGATTTATACATGTATGTTTTTAGAACTAACATGACAAGAATGATTACCTTGCTCCATTGATTTTTGAATACCACCGGTTTTGTTCTTAAAGGATTTAATCATATTGTAGCAATATCTCTAATTTAGCATTATCAAAGAACTCTTTGGTATTAAATTTATTTTCTATTTTTCTCGTCCTATTCCCAAAGAACTCTTTGGTTTTTACAACAAATAAATTAAATTAATTGTATTAGATTCCAGATTCTTCGTACCTTTGGTGATTTTTAAGGAAAATAATAATAATTATAGAAATAAAAAAGATGAAGGGCAAAAAAAAAAAGTATTCATTGTGTACTTACTCTCCAAAAAGTCATCTAACTTAAGTATGTACAAATCAATTCATTGAATTATAGTAACTTATGTAATGGATTGTTTCCAAAATGAATGATTACTTACTCCAAAAATTAACTTGACTAAAATGGATGCACATCATTATTATCAATAAAGCAATTATTAGTTTTTAATTATTAATTAATTAAAATAATTAAAATAAAATTGGTAATTATTTGAAAGACAAAGGATAGAGTTGTCTTTAATATTTTATGTGAGAGCAAAACAGTCAATCAAAAGTTTTTTCTCTTAAGGTACTTTTAGAAGTAGTATATATATATATATATAGATAATGTATTTCTTAGATTCAATTTCATTGAGGCCGGGGCTATAATAATTAATCTTTAATTAAGGAATCTTCTTAATGAAATAAATTTTGTGATCTCCATTAATGGTGTGTATATATATATATATATATATATATATCAGAGCTTCTAATATAAGGTGCATTTGATGCAAGATGCATCAGGTGACTTCTTATAGAGCCACTTATTGAGCATATTTTCAGAAACTGACCATTGGATTTTATGCTTTTTTTATGTATATCATGCCAGCCAAAAATCATAGTGATTAAACGGTTGGTTTCTTAAAAAATTAACTGTGAAAAAAGTGTGACATTTTATAGAATAAAAAAGCTACAGTTTTTCAAAGTTTCATTTTTCAGAAACCAACCGTTAAATTACTGTGATTTTTTGCATGCATGATATACATGAAAGAAGCATCAAATCCAACAGTCAATTTTCGAAAATATACTCAACAAGTGGCTCTAGAAGAGGCCACTTGATGCATCTTGCATCAGGTGCGCCTTATATTAGCAACTCTTTTATATATATATATATATATATATATATTATGCGTGTAATGACGCATAGGATCATAGCATATCCATTATAATCTATATCAAAGTTTTTATGAAAAAAATATCATTAGAACACGTGACTTGCATGTATTTGTTTTTTCAATGCATGTTGTTTCAAGTTACAACAACGTACTGTAAAATATGCGTGTAATGACGCATAGGATCATAGACTTCATAGCATATCCATTATAATGTTTATCAAAATTTTTATGAAAAAAGTATCATTAGAACGTGACTTGCATGTATTTATTTTTTCAATGCATGTTGTTTCAAGTTACAACAACGTAGCGGAGACGGAACCATTCCGGGAGTATTTGACTATTTGTGGATCAAACACCCTTAAAATTCAATGCCGACCGTCCAATTGGTCAACCATTATGGCGATTATAATAATAAAAAAAAAAAGTGATAAATTGTGAATACCAAAAACATTATCCTTATTTTATTTTATTTTTTCTCGGAATCCTTATTGTATTTCAAGTATAAAAAAATTATTCAAATTTGATGATAACAGAAGGGTTAAGGACCGCAAGGGTGTCAAAAGTCAAAACAAACTTGGCAGCTTTGGTAAAGGGACAACTCTTGCCAACTATTAGCCCACCCCTATGTTAAGTTAATCCCAATAACTTATAAGAACATCCCATATAAATTTTAAAATAATTCTAACCCAAATAATTGTTCATTAGGCCATTCCATGCCAACTATTAGCCTACCCTCTATTGGTTTTCTTGAGTTGCTTTTTCAACCTAACATTTCTAGAATGATAGGTTGATCATAACTTAACATAATTGGTTTGTTGTGTTACTTCCAACCCAACATTTCTCGAATGTTAGGTTACTCAAAACATAACAGAACGTGTTTGTTAGGTTGTGATCAACCTAATATTTTGTGAATGTTATGTTGGAAACAACGCAACAAAACCAATAAAATGTTTACATAATGTGTTGCGTTACTTCTAACCTAACATTTTGGGAAATGTTAGGTTGATCACAACTTAACAGAATTGGTTTGTTGAGTTACTTCCAATCTAACATTCCTACAATGTTAGGTTGCTCACAACGTAACAGAACGTGTTTGTTAGGTTGTGATCAACCTAACATTTTGGGAATGTTATGTTGGAAGAACGCAACAAAACCAATAAAATGTTTACAAAATGTGTTGCGTTACTTCTAAAATAACTTTCTGAAAATGTTAGGTTGATCATAACTTAACAGAACTGATTTATTGCGTTACTTCCAACCTAATAAAATAAGATTGCTAGGTTGAAACCAACCTAACAAAATAAGATTGTTAGATTGTAGCGAACCTAACAATTTTAATTTGTTGGGTTACTACAGATACACATACGAACTTTTTTATTTTGTTGTGTTGATTATAATATAACATTTCATGTTTGTTAAGTTTGAAGAAACCTAACAATGTTGGAATGTTAGGTTAGAAAAAACGCAACATTCCTAAAATGTTAGGTCGTTTTCTACGCAACAGATAGAGAATGTTAGATTCTGTGTAACCTAATACCATGGGATTATGCAGGAAAAAAAAAACATTAAAGCTTCTAAATACTTATCTCACCACTGTTAGTTGCTTCATTAAATTCCATCATTAAGCTTCAAGAGAGAAAATCATCATCTCACGGTAGCCATTGATGAACTTGTCAAGTTTTCATCCTTATTAACCCTTATTAACTTATGCCAAAAATGTTTTAAAAACCTACTGAAACGATGCAATTAGATATGAGATGAGTAAATCTTACTCTCTTTTTCCGATCAAAGGTGAACTTGTGTTTGGTTCCGTTGAAATATGCTTTTTCTCTCTCCACGTTTCTGTCTTGTGTTTACTGTTTGTACAAAAGTAGAAGATTGATTTTTGGAGGAAAAGATGGTTTTTGATGAGATGGAGTTGGAGTGAACTTAACAAAATAAGTTAGGATATATATATTAGCCATTTCAAATTTATACTTGTCCTAAATAATAAAATCATTTAAGGGCATTTTTGGAAACATAAAAATTGGGGTGGACTAATAGTTGGTAGGTCTGTTCCTTTGGCAAAACTTGGTGTCGGCCTTAAGAATCCTAAGGGTGCGTTTGGTACGCGGGTTAGGAATCTCAAGCCTGGGAATGTCTAATAGGGGGGTTTGGGTTTGTAAACTTTGTAACCCTAAACCATTGTTTGGAATGTTGGGGATTAGGATTAAGATGACTGGGCTTCAAGCCTGACCTATGTTTGTTTGGACCGTCAGGATTACAGCAATTATTTATGAGATTACAAAATTCCCCTTCATTGCTGCTCCCCTTTTCCCCGATAATCAACAAAACCCTAGCCTCTCCCCATTTTAGATTTCGACGGCGAAAGCATTTGGATCAAGAAGAAGGGGCAGATATCCAGATCCGTCACCGTCACCGTCACCGGCGCCGGCGCCGGCGCCGGCGCCAGCAATTACTTCATTTAGCTGGTTCTTTTCTGCATCAATCGCCGAGTCTTCTTCTTCTTCTTCGTCCTTCTAGTAACCGGAATGACAGAATCGGCTGAACCGCAAGCCAAGGTACTCTCTCTCTCTCTCTCTCTCTCTCTCACATGATGGCATGATCCAATTATGATAGAGAACCAATGGTGTCTAAACTCTAAACATTGGAGCTAGCCAAGGCCCATGAGTGGCCCATAAACCAATGGTGTCCAAACATTTCAGGGCCCTATAGGTTCATTCATGGAGTTGTACTGCAACTCCAAAAATTGGTCAATGTAGTACGTTAATCTCGTTACCCAAGCCACAACACAGATTACCTCCCTCATTGTTCATTGTTCAAACTTTAAACTCCCTATAAAAGCCTCTAGACCTCTTAGAATTTCATAACTCAACCCCTTCTTAAAAACCCCTCTCTTCTCTCACTTTGTTCACCTTCTTTTCCTTTCTCCAAGAACAAAACAACCAAGCACAATCATATTTTTCACAAAAACATGGGCAGTTTGGTGGGGCACGTTGCACCAGGCTTTGGCTTCTTTGTCATTGGTTTATGGCATCTCTTTAACCAAATAAAACTCCATGCTCTCCACCCAAACCCCCACACATCTTTCGCATGGTTCCCCACCACAAAACTAAGGTACTTAGAGCTCTTCTTGATCATGGGAGGATGCACTCTCCACATAGCCTTGGAGCTCTTCGTTAGCCCGGATAGACACCAACCATTAGATCCTGACGGAACCATCCCTTCAAACCATCTTCATAACTTTGAACACACTAACATATCATTGTCTTTATTTGTTTATGCGGCTCTCGCTATCCTCCTTGATCGAATTGGACCGAAAGCTCAAGATGGTCTAACTCAATTGCTTGCAGCGATGGCCTTTGGCCAAGAACTCCTCCTCTTCCACCTCCACTCAACCGACCATATGGGCGTTGAAGGCCAATACCATTGGCTTCTACAAACAGTTATTCTTGTCTCTCTCACCACCACCCTTATGGCAATTGGTTTTCCTAAGAGCTTCTTGGTGAGTTATGTTAGGTCACTTAGTATAATATTCCAAGGTGTTTGGCTTATAGTAATGGGCTTCATGCTTTATACCCCCGAGTTGATGCCTAAACGTTGCTTCGTGCACTTGGAAGATGGTCGTGATGTGGTTAGATGCACGGACGAAGAAGCGCTCTATCGAGCTAAATCACTTGTAAACCTTCAGTTCAGCTGGTACTGGATGGGAATAACTATTTTAGCAGTGTCCTTCTATTTGTTGCTACTGAAAATAGTTGGTGGAAACATCGAGTATAGGTCATTAACAAAGGAAGAAGAGCTAGATGAAGAAATTGAAGATATCAAGTCTCAGAAGAAAAGCAAGCTTGGCGAGTCAAAATGTTTCATTCATATGGGATAAGCCTTTGTGCCAATCGACATAGAAAGGTCGAAGACTCGAAGTGTCTAAAATTTCCAAGTGTGATTCATTACTCTTATGATTTTAATTGTAACATATTATTCTCTATAGTTTCAAAATGTAACAAATAACACTCTTAGTTTCGTTGATTGGCAATGGAACAGCCAAATAATAATTGATAAACTTATAATAATTAATCTTTAATTAAGGAATATTCTTAATGAAATAAATTTTGTGATCTCCATTAATGGTATATATATATATTATGCGTGTAATGACGCATAGGATCATAGCATATCCATTATAATCTTTATCAAAAAATTTCAATGCATGTTCTTTCAAGTTATAATAACGTAGCGGTGACTGAACCCTTCCGGGAGTATTTGTGAATCAAACACCCTTAAAATTCAATGCCGACCCGATTGGTCAACCATAATGGCGATTATAATATAATAAAAGTGATAAATTGTGAATACCAAAAACATTATCCTTATTTTATTTTTTCTCGGAATCCTTATCGTATTTCAAGTATAAAAAAATTATTTAAATTTGATGATAACAGAAGGGTTTAGGACCGCAAGGGTGTCAAAAGTCAAAAGTCCAAACAAACTTGGCAGCTTGGGCAAAACTTGGTGTCGGCCCTAAGAAGCCCATAAACCAATGGTGTCTAAACATTTCAGGGCCCTATAGGTTCTTTCATGGAGTTGTATTGCAACTCCAAAAATTGGTTTCTACACCCCATAAATTACTATTCCTAAAATGTCTCCTAAAATGTCTGTAGACAAATTAACCATCAAGAACATCTAAAATTAAAAAAAAATGAGATCTAGTGATTAATAGGATTATGATAAATTGGTATTGAGGGTATTTTAGAAAAATTTTGAAATTTATTGATCAAATAATAAGATTTAAATAACATATGAGGGCTAGAGATTATTTGCATTGTTTTAAAAACCGGACCGTTCATCGAACTGGAAAAGTTACCAGGTTAAGGGTCAACCGGTTCAACCGGTTGAACCGCCGGGTTGAACCGTGACGTCATAAATATATTATTTATTTATTTATTTAATTATTTATTAGAATAAAAGCTATAAATAATTCAAAATATATATATTTTTAAATGTTTGTACAATCAATTCATATATTTGAATTTATGTGCAGTCATTACAAATATAGGGACTATTTTAGTCATTTTAGCACTTTAAAAAAAAATTAAAAAATTACTATTATTTAAAAAAAAAAAAAAACCGGGTTGACCGGTTTTTTAGCCGGTTTGACCGGTTGAACCGCCGGGTTGAACGGTTTATTTGAAAAATGGGTTTTTGTGAGTTGAACCAACCGGAGAGGGGACCGGTTCCCGGTCCAACCGATTGAACCGGCCGGTTCGATCCGAGTTTAATAACAATGATTTATTTGAAGGGTTTGCGATATCCCCACCATTATCTTTATGCATTAAACAAATAGAACGTGTTTTGCAACTGGCCCAACAGAAGTCATCTTAAGCAACTTTGCTATATTATAATAGCACTTGAGGTAATTTTTTGGCATGCATGATATGCATAAGCAGAGTATCTAATCCGACGTTCAGCTTTTCAAAATACATATCCCCCAATTATCTATAACTCTATAAACTTATACTGATAGGATCATTATATATATATATATATATATATATATATATATATATTGCATCAACAGGTTTTTGAATAATCTTATTTCTAGTATTTGTTCTAGATCAGCAGAAAGAATTGAACCTCTGATCGCTACCAACCATTATAGATATTGTTGGAATTAGACTGCACATTCAATCCCTAAACCTTTTCGAATCTTGAAATCTATGAATTACAGGAAGAACACACATAGCAAATAGAAAATTGTGCAAGAAAGGAAAATAGAGACACCGATATACGAGGTTCGACAACTTGCCTATGTCCTCAGGACTAATGTTATCAAACCCGGACCGGACCGGCCGGTTCAACCGGTTGGACCGTGAACCCGTCCCATTTCCGGTTCATTTAACCCACAAAAACCCGTTTTTTCAAAAAACCGTTCAACCCAGCGGTTCAACCGGTTAAAAAACCGGTCAACCTGGTTTTTTTTTTTTTTAAATTTAATTTTTTACATTTTTTTTAAAGGTGCTAAAATAACTAAAATGGTCCCAATATTTTTAAAATCTCTTAAAACTGAAAAGGCAAATTAGTTTTAAAAAATCTCAAATAACAAAAAAAACCAAAGCACATAATTTAATAATACAATATTCTTATCTTTCATTTAAAAATATATATATAATAAAGATTAATCAATAGTAATTATCAATTTTCAATTTTGATGAATGCACATAAATTCAAATATATGAATTGATTCTACAAACATTTAAATAAAATTATATTTTGAATCATTTACAGTTTTTATTCTAATAAATAAATAAATAAATATATTTATGACGTCACGGTTCAACCCGGCGGTTCAACCGGTTGAACCGGTTCACCCTTAATCCGGTAACTTTTCCGATTCGATGAACGGTCCGGGTTTTAAAACAATGCTCAGGACACACCAATTCACTATATTGAAATCACAGAATACTTAGTGTTTCTCCTCTTTGAGAATGACAGCATCTTTATCACACTCTTAATTCTAAAAAATACACGAACGACTGTATATAAGGGATTAAAGATGTAATGCCGAAAACACCCCTGCAGAAATGTAAAACGCAAGGGGGCGCCCGGGCAACCTTTGGTTCGCCTTTTTTTTTCTCTCTGACACTTGGAAATTTCCTCACTTGTGACTATTTTAGTTATGGGTCATGCAATTTAGTGTCTCTATGGCAAAACAATGATATAAGCTAGCAGGCCATTATTTGAGAATGTATCGTGCAATGAGAAGCAAAATGTGAAGAGTATGTGAATGAAAACAATTATGAATATTCAATAGTAAAATTGAGAAATTGCTGAGAAGGTGACTTAAGCAGTTCATTACACTTTTAAAAGGAAACTTAAGAAACTAGTTTTAACTGTTTATTTTCTTTAATAATAATAAAATGAAAAAAAGACAGCATAAAAGTAGAAATACATTGTCTCAGCTTCAATTCATGGGTCCCTTCAAAACATCCCAAGTCTTAATACCCTCATCATCACCATCACAGTTGATGGGTTGAGATGATGAGAATTCCCCTACTGCATGTCTATAACCAAACAAAACTTATCATTCTTGCACTAGAAGACTAAAATGCCCATAGACAAACAAAAACAAATAGCTTATTTACTTAACATAGAAGAAAGAAAGAAAGAAATAGTAGTGCAACTGATCGAATTGAGGTCTAATATTAATGAACTGTTGGTAGTTTTGTTCCTTTATGTGAAAGGTCATGCTTTCAAGTCTCAGTAGATAAACTTAATTGTATGAAAAACAAAGAAAAACCTAGTGGATTAGACCATTGAGGACAAAAAGGTCATCACTCAATGGGCTAAATTAAGAGGCAGTTGTACTTCATTAATCTTCTTTTTCAACTATATTCCCTCTTTTATTTTTAATTTAAAAATTTAATCTCAAATTGTGATAATTCATTAAGATAAACCACAAGAAGGCTTCTATACATAAATAGAACTGTTCCATTTCTGTTCTTCTTTTTATTTTTGGTTGCATGGCAAAAAATGATAATTTAAACAATTACTTAATAGAAGGGAGATTAAAGAATTTCAAATTTTAGTTATAAAGTTTCTTTCCATTTAAGTAATATGTGACACATAATACGCGAGCTTATTTTGCATTTAGTTTTATTTTTCCTCTTTACTCCGTACTAATTAATTAGAATTTCACTACAAAGATTTGAACACAACTCACACATCCTCACATCAATTGAACCAACTAAAAGAGGGCTTGTTAATAAGCATCTACCACTTAACAACTCATCCAGAGGGCATGTCACCTGCACCCATCTTATATATAGTCTCTACCAACTGGCAAATCAACTTCTTCAATGAATTGGAACAATTCATTAGTACTTACAACAACAATTTGTCTCGATGGACAAGTTTTCTTTTGGATCAATCATTTTAGATAAACTTACTGCATGATATGGAGGATCCTAACCATTTGATCCACCAAAAACATGCATTGTGACAGCGCATTGTCAACAAGAAGTCTTTTGTAATATTTGCCTGAAACATATGCCTTGCTTTCATAAATGACTAATTTCATTAAAAAACTAGACTTCATTAAGGACTGAAAGAAAACAAATCTGAAAAGGGACTAACCAGAAAGGATAATTTAGTCATTCAACAAAAAGAGATCAGTAGAGATTGTACATTTGTACTCTCTTCTTTCTACAGAACAGGCTAATACTTCATCTCATTGCTTATAAGGGATCATTGTTCACTGTGGTTAATCTCATTACCCAAGCCACAACACAGATTACCTCCCTCATTGTTCATTGTTCAAACTTCAAACTCCCTATAAAAGCCTCTAGTCCTCTTAGAATTTCATAACTCAACCCCTTCTTAAAAACCCCTCTCGCTCCTCTCACTTTGTTCATCTTCTTTTCCTTTCTCCAAGAACAAAACAACCAAGCACAATAATATTTTTCACAAAAACATGGGCACTTTGGTGGGGCATGTTGCACCAGGCTTTGGCTACTT
>JAESVK010001014.1:794952-805987 GCA_017140935.1 Hamamelis virginiana
GTCAAAGCAAAACTTTCTGATTTTAAAGTAATTTCTCAAAATTTTAACCCACAAAATATGGATTAAAAAAAATTATTATTCACCAATTAAAACCCGAACCTTACGAATCCTCAATTCTCATCAAAATATTACTTTCTAATTTTAAAACCATATGGCTCCGTTTAACTGAAGGAATTCGATGGAAAAAGGAAAGGAAATGGAAAATAGTTTTATTTTTTATGCATTTGGTTGTCAGGGAAAATGTAGAAAAGTTGTGGACCCCACTACTAAATCTTTCAAATAGGAATATAGTCAATGTACTCTTTCCAAAAATGTATCCTGCATTTTTTTATAGGAAAATACAGAAAAATTTTAGGCATCTAATTTCCTGCACCTTTTGAGCGAACTAAACACTTACAGGAAAAGCGAGTTCTATTGCTTTCCCTTGAAAGTGGGGGATACATGTCACTGAACCAATAGGTTGTAGGCCTCTTGTTTGGGAGTTTAGGAGGGAAAAAAAAAAAGTGATTTCTTTCTCTCTTACCTGGGTGTTGGAAATTTATGTATATATACTAGCATGCGATGTATGTGATATTTTTTTATATAAAAAATAAAAAATAAAAAACTTCAACTTTAAGTGATAGGTGATCAATACAATTAAGATAAAATATTAAAAATTTTATTAAAATATTTAGAAAATTTTTTTTTTTTTTTTTTCTTGAAATTAAAAAATAAATTGTGAATTTTACAATATTTAATTATTTAAGAAATTAAGTTTGATATAGTGGTGAATTAGTATTTATAAACAAAAACTATAGTAGAACAATTAGTTAAATTATATTTGTTTTTTTCTTTTTTTTTACCAAAAAAAATTATATTTGCTTTTTTTTTTTAAATAATAAATAAAGTGTGAATTATATAATATTTAATTTTTTCGAGCAATTGAGTTCGATCTATAAACATGTTAGTATTTATAATAATAATAGTAAAAAAAACAATTGAATTAAGAAGATTGATAGAGTTTTATGGGACTGTTCTTGTAAAAGAAATTCAATTTAATTTATAATACTTTTATTGTGATTAATGAAATTTTATAAGGTTTGAGAAATTGAATTGAATTGAAAAAGAATTACTCCATACTATTTATAAGTAATCCTCAATCAATTAGAAATGCTCTTCTATTATGATTTTTGATTGATGGAATTGTCTAGAACCATACGTATTTATTTACTTTTATAATTATATAGGATATTGTGGCCAATCAAAAGTTTTTTAATATTCAAACTTATATATATATGTGTGTGTTTAAATATAAAAAAATATAATATAATATAAAAAGTGCATAACTAAAGTATAATAAATTTTTATTTTAAAAAAGAATTAAATAAGAAAACTTGATGAATAATGGGTAGTTCTAAAGTTATCGAGAACAAAAAGGTAATTAAAAGGAAAACTTCTAATAAAATAGTTAAAGAGAGGAGGGCATAAGTATCATTACTATTTATTATAAGGGTATTTTAGTGAATCAAAAGTTTTTCCATCATTTAGACTTTTATAAATAGTATAGATGAAAGATGCTAGGCATCCCGCATCTTTTTCATTTCTACTTCTTGTCCAACAGTAAAATCGTTTTAACACATTGAAAATGTCAACTTCCAACACATTAAAAATCACTAGGACAGTGAAAACACTCACTATAATGAAAACCCATACCACACTAAAAACACCAAACTCAATGAAAACCCAAATTTATTGTTTTTTTTTTTTGAATGAAAATGTCCATCACGGTGAAAATACCCATCACAGTTAAAATCATTAGCACAGTGAAAACAAAAAAAAACCATCACTGTGAAAACCCACACCACTGTTTCTTTCCCTGTGTTTTTATCCCATTTTCCCGGTGTTTTCTCTCACACATAAGCAAAGAAGAAAAAGAAGCAGCGGCAGCGAAGAAAAAACCAGATCTGCCAGCAGTGAAGAAACCAAATCTGCCGAAGAGTCGACGGTCTTCCTCTCTCTTACTTAAACAATCCGATTCTTCTCTCTCTGACTTTACAGGCAGTATCATTCAAGCACAACCCCCACCCCCCTTCTCTCTCTTCTCTCTCTCCCTCATATTTTGTTTCCTATTTAATGGCATGCAGCTGTTATTCAAAGCAAGCTCTATGGTCCTCCGAATTAGATCAAAATCGTCTCTTGTTTTGACAATGCGTCATTTTCAAATAGCTTGATTTTGTTATGCTGAAAACGTCTTGTTGATTCTTACAGACCCATAAAGAATTAGTTTTTCTTGACCTTTCAGGCGTTAAAAAAATATAAAAAAATCAAATCAAGTCAAATGGAATGTATCTTTGGAAAGCAAAGGTACAATATTGATTTTCCCCCCTTCTTACTTTCAACTTTGGTACAAGCTCTGCAATAGTATAAGTTCCTCAGAAGGTTTCTTCAGAAGCCCACCCTTTCTTTTCCAACTCTAACCGCAATGCCTGTTATAAATGTTGTAGCTTTGTAACATTACTACAGACTTGAATTTGCCAAAAAATGATAGGGTGACATTGTCACAGAAGTTATACCTTGATTCTCTTCCTATTGACATCAAAATCGAAGTTCCCCAAACGAGATGCAGACCGATACTCAACAATCGAGTTCTTGCCCGGTGGAAACCAAAACTCAACATCATCCACAAACTATTTTCAACACAAGAAAAATAATATTGTGATCTATAAAAGTATTCTTTCATAGAATTGATAGGGTTGTTTGGTATCAGGGTCAAGTTTGAGATTTGAGTTACACCTACCCCCAGAATCGGGCTTTCGTATTCCACGCGCACATAATCATCTTTCTTCTCTACTATCCGTGGTGTAAACTTGTCCGGTTTCATGGATTTTATCTGCAAGAATCAAGATGAATTAGTTGGATTTGGGTTTAGCTCTATTATCACTTGAACAGGTTAATATCTTTTACTACCAAGTAGCACCCAACTACTGTTTAGACCTGTTAGTACGTAGATTGGGTCTTAATCCGAACTTGGTTGGAATTTGGAAAGTATAATCTTTGGATCATATCAGATATCCAATTGTTTATGGATTATCGGGTCCGATCAAATCATATAATTATCTTGTCAAATGGGATTTTGGATTACTCTGTATCCAATCCGAATTCTATCTGTCCACAAATCTAGCATTGTTGTACTGTTTCATATTCTGTGTTACAAAAATTTTAAAGACAGCCAAATAAATTACCACTTGAAGAAGCTCCTCCATTGCCCCTTCTCTGCTCACAGGCTTTTTCCTTCCTTCAGGGTTGTAATTCCTGTAAAAGAATTCCCCCAAAAACCACATTATGGTTGGTGGATGCACTTTTAAAATGAGAAAATCATGTACTTTTGACAACCAAGATCATCTGTGGGTGGAACTTGATGGGTACCATATTCAAAATTGAAGGCTTCTGGGTCTTCGATAAAGACTTGTCACAAACTATTTTAAAATGCTTGATTCAAAGATGCCATCCATGTCAAATGGTAAAATGTGTGAACATCATACTCTATACTTGGGTTCCATGGATCATTAATTGGCAATGTGCTCCTACCGATCCAAGGGTCAATATTAACCTATCAAGTTCCTTATTTTTTTTTTCCTTTTTCGGGGTAAAAACTAAAAAGTCCCATAATTAAAAGATAAAATAGAGAGAGGTTACCAAGGAGGGGCATAGTGGGTGAAATCACTGGCATTCTCTGATGTTGAAATACAATTCTTAGTAGCAGGACACAGTGCCAAAGCCGGCGTGTTCTTCTGTACTCCCAAGTAATCGGGTTTTTTTCCACTGCATTTTTACACCCACAAAATTATCTTAAACAACCAGGCCTGTAAATGAATCGAGTTTAAATTAAATAGTAGACTACTCTAATTTAATTTGATAAATTTACAAGCTTAAAAATGATAGTAATTAGTTTGTTAATTTCTCTCACAAACAATATCAAACTCGGTTCTTTTCAGACCAGACTCATATAGTTTGACTGTTATTTAAAGTATTAACGAGTCTATTGAGCCGAGTAGTACTCAACTCATATATACATCGGATTTTGTTACCAAATTCAGTCATTAGGTAATGTGTAAATTGACTAACTAAAATATTAGATTGCTCGACTCATTTATCCCATGATTAAATCTTTAATGAGCATATTATTGATCCTAGCTCGAATAGCCTGATTATTAACCAATCTATCAAGTTGAGAAGTACTTAACTTGAATTTGGCAATAAACTAATAAAGAGTTTTATTACATATGCAAGACATTATTACCGTATTCAAATCCGCTGATGTGGCATTTATTTTTTTTAGCCAACATAAGATATCCTAGGCCTACTCTTGCCAAAATTTAGGTCTCATATTAATCCTTAGGAATGAACGAAGTCACTCGCAAATTCCATCCATCAAATAATCAATGTGCTAAAGTTCAGTCCTAGGATCTCCACTATGTGTGGAATAGTGGCTTGAATTGTTAGTAACACTATCTTTTTCCCAAAAAGACCTTTTAAAAAGTTCTTTTAAAATGACTTTCATTTGCCAAATGGAGGCTTCTATTAATTAGTAACTTGTCATTATCTCATTAACCAACATAAGAAGTGGATAAATTTATCCCATAATTTTGGCAATTTTATAACTAATAAATTTAAAAATAACAGTAAACTTAATTATTTATTTTACCAATGAGCTCAACTAAGCCATTCTCAAACAAAGTTTGATTACTCCTTTTGAGCTACGTATAAGTTTAACCGAAAACTAAAATAGAATTCTCAAAAAATAAAATTGAAAAAAACCCGAAATGGCTGGGGAGAGGAAAGGTTCCTTTTTTTTTAGGGTACCCCCGGGAACAGATCCAGTGAAGACGGGGTTCATCAAATGGGAAATGAAATCTAGAAACGCACACCGTATCACGAATTATCAGATTGAGTGGATAAATTTGGGATAAGTAAAGAAGTAAAGCAAAACACGTGTACCTGAATTGGAAGATTGCCCCAAGTGTTGCTATTTCGCTGCTTCTCAGTATTATTTCCCTTCAAAAAACCTCGTTGCATTCAGTTTGAAAGAATTTCAAATTGTGCAGTCTGCGAAAATTTCTATACATTTCTATATATATATATATAGAGAGAGAGAGAGAGAGAGGAGGGGGGGGGTTGGAGGAAGATACCTTCGACCCAATTGTTGTTCGGTGGGTTTGTTCTGCTGCTGCTGCTGAGAAAGGAGAATACGAGGAAGAGGAGAGGCATTGTTGCCTTTCTTACATTTGATGTAAAAGTAATAGCCGCTTGGTGATGCCATTGAAGCCATTTTCCTCGAACACCTCTCTCTGTCTCTCTAGAGAGTCTTCTTTCTTTATGGGATTCTTTATTATATATCTAACTACAAGCCACTCTTGACTCTACTTCGTGAAACGACGTCGGGTGAGAAGTTTGTTCTGCCTAGTGCCAAACTGCCAACCATAAACACTTTCCTTTGACCCATCAAATGTGAAGAGGAGAAGAAAACAAAATTACTTTATCTACCGACCAAATTGTACCCACTCCTTGCTCTTCAGGCCGAGTGCATGCGAAAATTGTTAAAGTTAACGTTTTTCACATGCATCATTATATTGTGAATAATTTCATTAAATTATTCACATATATAATATTGTTCTATTTTGTATCAATTATTAGTAAAATTATCCACCACTTGATAAATGAACAATTTCTACTTAATAATCTTTCGAGTGTGTTAGATCACAATTTTAAGAGCAATCTCTTTTAATATTTACTTAATTTGATCTTCAATTATGGTAACTAAGAATCTATGAAGTTTTTTATTTTTTATTTTATTTTATGGTAGGAGTAGATACGAAAAGAATACGTATTGTTTAAGTGTTTTTATTTCCAAATATTATTTAAGTGTTTATTTAGAATTTTTTTTAATATTGACCTTTTAAAAAAATATATATGAGAGACTGACCTTTTTAAAAAAATATTTATAAAGCTGACCCTTTCACTTGGTAAAATACAATAAACCGTTGTTATAAACAGCGATTTTATGGTTAATTGAAGCAAAACGAGAGAGAAAGAGAGTGGGACAAAGAAAAAGGCATGATTGAGATAATTGGCTAGTGACAACATGTCATGATTGAACATTACCCTTACTCCTCCCATTCCCTCTTCTTCTCTATCTATCTAACCCACCATCACTGCATTCCATCAACATAGTTGGATGGAAACAAATCCAATGGTCAATAAAGGGGCTGACAAATACAAAAGCCAAACAACTTTCACTCTCTCTCTAGTGGCCTCCTACACGAAACCCAAGCACTCTCTCTCTCTTCCATTCTCACCAAGTCATCAAAGCCACCTTTCTCTCTCCTCTCTCAATCTCAGCTTCCCCGGTAGCCACCCTCGTCGGAAGCCACCTATAAATTTTTCCACTTTTATTTATGAAATCTAGTGAGCAAGCAAAGTTGTTTCAGGTTCAATGGAATATACCCTATCATACCAGACAAGGAACAACAATTAATTGAAAAAAAAAAAAGACTACAATTTGCACCCCTGTATTAAGGGCCAAAAACACTTTGCACCCATGTACTTTAAAAGTGAACACTTGACTCCCTACACTTTCAAAATTTGGCAGATTGCACCCCTCCGTTACTTGGACGTTTGTTTTTTTAACGGTTATAATGTCACATGATATCACGTAACTTAAATTTGACTATAAAAGTAGGGATGTCAACGGGGCGGGTTTGGGATGGGTCACCCCTTTCCTAACTCCGTCCCATTTAAGAAAATCCCATCCCATTCCCGTCCCAAACCCGTGACGGGTCAGGATTTGGAATCTCATTCCCGTCCCAATTAAAAGACCCCATCCCATTACCGTCCCGTCCCATTTACTGTTTTCTTTATACTTTTCTCAATTTTCTCAATTCCTAAATAAATTACAAAATATATCGATGAACATTAAAGATAATAGTTACTTCTAAGAGTAAAATAAATTAAACCCCTTAAAGGGCATGATTGAAATTTCATTTTATTAAGGAGAAACTTAATTGTATAATACCTATAAAAAAAATATAATAAAAATACATAAACATATATAATCGGGGCGGGGCGGGTTTTTAAGCCCTCATCCCAAACCCGTCCCAAACCCTATAGGGTTTTCAAAAAAAATCACAAACCCGCCCTTAACCCTATTAGGATGACCCCAAACCCTTCCCAATAGAAGCGGGGCGGGGCGGGTACCCGAATAAACCCGCCCCATTGACATCCCTATATAAAAGGACAAAAATGCCCTTAGTCATTTTTTTTTTAGTTTACTTGACCGGAAAATATTCGCCGACGGTGGCGTTGACGGACCTACAGGAGTTGCTCGTGTTTCTCTTGTAATAAAATTCAAGCTTGATTTATCATCATAAAAAAAACAAAAAACAAACAAAAACAAAAACAAAAATACAAAAACAAAAATGCAATCCTCTTGAGAAATCAATCTTCCACCCATCATTCTCTTTCCTTATTATCATCATTTTCCTTTCCTCACCATCTGAACTCCTGGCAGAAGCTCTCAAGCAGAACTGAAACATATCATCAACCTCCATTATACTATAAACAATCTATTATTGCTCTGATTATGAATCTATGAGGGTAAACTCACATTACAATTTACAAAGATAAAGATTAAAAAAAAAAAAAATGAATAGGGACACGAGCAATCCCTCACTCACGCAAACCCCCAATTCCCATCCTAACCCACAAATCCCCAATTCCCATCATAAAAAAAGTTTCTAATTTCATAATAAAATTATAAATCAAAATCATAACCTCAAAATCAGAAACTTCCCATTAAATTTTTCAAATCGCACCCTGTTCAAGAAAGAATTTTTTTTTTTTTTTTTTTTTTTGGGGTAGAAGGAAAAGTGAGCAACTGAAAGAATATGAGGAAGGAGGTAGTGGCAACGGTAGCACTGGTGGGTATGGAGTAGTAGTGAAATAACAGAAAGAGGCAGCGGCGGCTATGGAGTTAGTGAAGACGAAGAAGTAGAGCCATATCCACAAGCTCATCCACCAAATGGTCATCTTTAAGTGCCTCACACACCTCTTCTTCGCCACTGAATCTTCTCTATCTGCCACCCTTTTCAACTCTCCCCCTTTCCAATCCTTCACCATCTTCCTCCTTAAAGTTTTTTCACAGCCTTTCCCACTCTCGCCAAACCACACTCTCTCTCTCTCTTCCCTCCACGGCTGAAAATGGTGGTGTGGTGGTGGCGGGATTTGTATAGAGGATCTGTTTGTGAGGGAGTGTTACAGGAGGAAGGGGCTTGGGAAGATGCTGTTGTCAGCGGTGGCGGCGCAGGCGGTGAAGATGGGATATGGGAGAGTTGAATGGATTAGGGTATATTGGTAAAACTAAAGTATAATTAAACACTGTAAGCCCTTATGTCAAATTTTGAAAGTGCAGGGGGTCAAGTGTTCACTATTAAAGTGCAGGGGTGCAAAGTGTATATTCCCAAAAAAAAAAAAAAAATTCGACATTGTGTCAACTTTCAAAAGTTCTGATTGGATACACGTACTAACTCAAAGATTAAGCATTTTGCAAGAACAGATCAGTATCAATCTCTCAATTATTTTTCAACACATAGGTGTGAGGTCTTGGAGATGAGAGAGATAGTGCAGAGGCAGAGGTCACCGTGCTAATCAGTTACCAAAATGAAAACATGCCTGGTAATATAATTGAAAAAAATTCTTAAATTTTGTTTTCACGGTTGATATATTACTGGTTCCATCCGTGCACTGCAATATGTTGCAAATTTCCATATCCAATGGTTCTAGCTCCATGAAGGAGAAGGAAGAAAATCAACACCATGAGGTGAGAGAGGGAGAGTCGTGATGGGTTGGTGCTGGCGATGGGGGAAGGTGTCCGGCGAGGCTCGTCGGCGATGGTAGTACTATTGTGCGGTAATTGATGGGTAATAGATTGATAGGCGAATGGGTTTCGTTGGGAGACACATTTCGGGAAGAGAGAGAGATGTTACATATAGAACCTATAATTTCAATAACCGTTGTTTGTAACAACAGTTTATTGTTTTTGACTGAGTTAGAGGGTCAGTCTCACAAATATTATTTTGAGAAGGTCAGTCTCCCATATATATTTTTTTAAAAGGTCAATATTAAAAAAACTCATTTCTTTAAGTGTTTTTATTTCTAAATATTATTTAAGTGTAATATGTATAAAGCATGTTTTCTCGATTGGGAAAGCAAAAGCAAAAAAAAAAAAAAAAAACCTCCAAGGAAAATGTGCTTGGTGCACGCAATCAAAACAGAGGTCCCAAAACAAAAATAAGAAAACTTATTATAAACAGGAATCAAAATAATGTTAGGCGCAAGAGGTTTTTTACTTTTATCAAAAAAATGAGTTCTAGTTGTGGTCACTGAACATGATGCTGTTCTTGAGAATTGTTTTCAGAAAATTTAATAACAAAAATGGGAAACACAAAACAGAAAACACGCAATGCATCCAAACAGACCCAAAAATTGTAAATTTCACCATGGCAGTCCATCAAACAAAATCAAAATGAGATTATACGTAGATGCTGTAATAATAGATACGTATTTTAACAATTACAGAACAATAAATCGCAAAAACTGGAGTTAAATAAACTGCACAAAAACTGTATAAAAATTTAAAAATAAAACGAGAGAGAGAGAGAGAGAGAGAGAGAGAGTTGCAAGGGTTGAAAAAGTATAAGCGAGAAGAACTATAAGGACGAAGAATATATTACATTACTTATCATGTCACCATGAAAAAATTGATATGATATATTATACAAGTGTCCATTGGCCAGTTTCACTGTAGAAGGTGAAATTGAACCAACAGCAGCTGTCATTAGTTTTTATGTACCTAAACCCCAACCATCATTTGTTGCCACTGACTCAATAAGGAAGAAAATAAATGATGAACTAACAAATAGAACACTTAAATCTGAAATATGTTGCCAATATAATATATAGTATACTATCTTAGTTCATGTAATACTAATAATGTTAAATTCGAAATTAATGCTGTTAAATTCAAAACTACAGCTTTGTTGATAATTTAAGAGAAAGGCAGCCAATAAATGATCTCAACTGATAGGGACAGCATCTATGGAAGATGTTAGTAGCACAGGTAGCATATGGGCATGTTAATTAGTATATCAATTGCGCGACATAAGGATCAATTACAGTGCAAAAATGGCACACAATGACATTTAATCAAGCAAAAAACAAAAAAATTATATAAATTCAAATCAATCCCAGATGAGATTTATTGGGATTTTTCACATAATGTTTCATTGAGGTTTCTCATCAAACAGTTTGCATGCATTAGCAAAGCAAGCTCAACATTCAACAAGAGTCAAACTATCAAACAGCTGAACACTTAACAAAAGTTACAAAATAAAGCTAGGGTTCAATCTTCAACTGTAAAAAGCAAAAAACAAATTCAACCCAAAAAATCCAAAAACAGAGAGAGAACAATAAACTCAACCTACCTTCAACTTTTGAATCAAACTCAACACTGAGAATTTATAATCAAGATCAGAAGCAACCCTTTGTTCTCACAAATATGCACACAAAAAAAAAAAGAAGAGGCTTGGATTAGGATTAGACTTTGGATATTGGAAGTAAAAATCATGAAGGGGAGAGAGAGAGAGGGGACATACCATGAAGGAGAAGAGTGAGAGAACGTGGTGGGGACCTTATTTGAGTCGTGGAGTAGAAACATTTTCAGGAGACTGTTTTGAGAAGAGGTTGAACTGTCCAGAGTTCCCAAGTGTGGTACGTGCCCACTCCAATGACTACATAACCTTTTTCTTTTTCTCAACTAATTAACATATCATTTAATGAAAAAAATAATTATGATCTTAATGCCACTCATGTTTTTTCTTTCTTTTTTTTTTAATAGAAGAATATATAAATATTGATATGATCTTGATACATTAGTATTGATGTTGATTATTTAGTTATTATATATATATATATATATATATATATATATATATATATATAT